>JAOBRD020349007.1:3587-20652 GCA_027575215.2 Hydrozoanthus sils | reverse complement strand
GTGGGCAGATCGTGAGCACACACATGCTCGCGATCTGCTCACAAAATGATTGCACCTTGCTCCCATTTTGCACGAGATTTGATTGCAAGCAAACTGTTTTTAAAAAAGATTTTTTGACGAAGTCAAACATGCGCGTGGTTGTTCATAAGATGGACGCTTTAATCAGCAATTTCTTAATCCAACTCTGGAATGAACAAGTACTATAGCATATTTCAAACTTCTTCAACCAACTAAAAACAACTTGACTCATCTGTTTAGAATTAACGAGGTTTGGAGTGGGTTACTATTGCGGAAGATGTTAACATCAGTAGTCGTTAGTCAAAGTCGGGTGATCGTGGAATCATATTTGTCATGCAGTAATATATACTTTAAGTTTAGATTCAGATTATCTAAGGCCTGTTCTACATTTGTTTTCTACCACTGATTTCCAATTTTCCAAAGAGTAAGAGCAAGTCGTAATAACAGGCAGCAACTTGAGAGATTTTTGATTAACACATGTCATCAATATTATGTTTGCGAGACATCCACTGTTTGTTTACGCTTTCCTTTCATAAAAAGTAAAATAAAATTCATCAATTTAACTTGGCTCAAAGGTTGTTTCAAACAATCGATAAACTGTGTAACTAGTTTGTAATCGCTTCTCAAACGTGAAGGAATAATTCTTATCGAAAGCCTAGTTTGGTTTTCAAGGGATCGAGGTTTTTTAAATTACTTTCAACTTTGTGAATAAATTATGTTATATACATTCTTAGCACCATACAAAAATATTTTTTCATGTGCCAGGTCTTTGGAGGAAACTTATAATCATGTTGCACCTAACAGATTCTCACAAATCTTTACCAAGCTTCTTGTTCTAAAAATATAAAACCAACAGAAGTTTTGTAAAGTTTGTGAAAACAGTGGTGCCTTACAGAGACACATCCACAGTCGCTCAGATGGAACGATCGCACAAAACCACATAAAGTGTTGCAAGTTTCAGAGCACGTTCTCACAAACAAATTTGAAAAGATGTGCATTATTTCTCGTGATCTGGAATTTGGGACAAGAATTTTACAATGAGAGTGTCAAACATGAATGCAGAAATGTCCAGGATCTATCATTGAAATTCTCTTTGCCATGTGCACAACACCAAGTTGGAGCGAGACGCTTTACGCCGACACATGTCTAGATGCACTTCTGCAGTTGAGGAGGAAGTCCCACAGAGCAGAAAACGAAAGAAACTTGAAGATTGGTCTTAATTTGTCAACCTCACTGAAATTATAACAATCATAATATAAATTAAGAAAGATGTTGTGCGATGTTGATATAATCTAGCAAGTAAGATTTATTTGTGGTGTCTCTTTGTTTGTGTTATTTGTTTGTTTTAAAAGTTCACAGAAGTCTGACTACAAGTCCAAAGGCTGACGTTTAAAATAACCAAGGGACTTCGCTCAAGAAGAATGCCTTAAGTAACTCGATCGTTCGTTTTGCTTAATTTTTTTCGCCACAGAACCTAAAACTTGTGACAGTACTGCAACTTCTTAAAACAGTAAAATCTAACTCAACGTCTTACTGTAACTGACACGAGTTATAAAATGGACCCCAGAAAAAAACTTAAGCATGATTGTGATTCAAAATGTTCGAAGATTGCAAATCAAAACTTGAACACCTAGACCTACTTCAGTTTGGTGTTGCTCGCAAGTGACCGCGATCTGCTCGCGAGAAGATCGCGATAAATGTACATATGATTCTGAGCACCAGTACTGTCATGTGTTTTACTATTTACTGCTTACAATCTGAATCCCTATAATAGGTTGTTCGAGAAGTTGCTAATGAACAAGTCAGAGCTTGTTATGATTTCAAGGGAAAGGTATGTTGTTGATAGGTGAAAAGATAATGATTAGTTGAGATAATTTTTATAAATTTTTTTTTAATTCTGTTAAAATGCATTTCATTTGTCAAATAGTGTTTATTAGGCGTAAAAAGTAATAGCGTCTTGACTCGGATGTATGGTTTCACCCTTAAAGTGCAAATGAAGTGAAAAATTTTATTGCTTCAGTGGATAGACCTGGTAATTGGAGAACAGCAGTGAAAAATTTTGTCAAAATCTTTTATGGTTCTTGAAATAATAACATTTAAAGTCTTCAACTGATGACGTTATGAGTGGTTCTGACAAATTTGCATTTTTTAAAAAATTCTGCTGCCAAACCATAAACTTTGAGTTTGAGTCAAACCTGGACCAATTATCCATCTACCTCGAGACATATCAGCAGCCCAAATTTGACTTAAATACATCCAAAGGTTATAAATTGACTGCAGATTTTAAAAAAGAGCAAATTCGTCAGAACCACTCATGACATCATCAGTTGAAAACTATTAAGAGTTAACAGCTTAAGATATATAAAAGACTTAACCCTTATTCCTCATTTAGCAAGGCCTGTCCACTGTAGTAATAAAGATTTTCACTTCATATGCACTTTAAAGCAGCACAGCATTGATAAGAAAAAACAAGCAATAACATTTCTTTTAGACTTCCGTTGGACTCTGGAGGCTCATTTAAATTATTTCATGCCAACAGAGTAACAGAACATGATGTCTTCAAGCCAGAGTACTAGTGAAACCTTGTTAGTATAAACTCTGTCAGGCTAAAAAAAGTGATCACTCTAATTTGAGCCATATCAATCAACCAATCATGCCAATTATGCCGTCTGGCATTTAGGACAGCAACAAAGGCACTCAGCTTCTGAACGGTCCCCCCATTTGTGATGGAGGGCCTTGAGCTCTCCTGTAATTTAATTCTGGTCTTTGTTTTGGCACTCAATGCAAGACTTCCATCTTTCTGTCAGTGGCTTCCACTCAGCTTTTACCACTGTCATTCATACTAGCATCTTGTGCAGACTCTAGAAGCCCATTGTACACCCAGTTGTGTTGTTTTCCTCTGTTGCTGTTTCCGTAACACAGGTGGTTTATCTGAAACATAATTTTTCCAGAATTGAGCCATATGATACCATACAAACTCGAGTATAAGTCAACTTTTAAGACTTAAGAATTGGCTTAAATATTCAACGTCGACTTTTACATGCATGCAAAAATGTAACACCCCAACCAGGTTCCCAGAAAATGCCTAAATTGGACAAAGCAAAAGAAGTCAAAGAGCAGAAGGCACATTACAATGACTGCCTCACTCCTGAACCATGGCATGCACTCTTCGGCAAAAGCGACATTTTTCTTTGCTTTTGAGCTTTCAAATCACACAAAACAGCCTATAGGAGCCATGTGCACCAAATAACAAGAAATGACTCTGATTGATTTATAAAAAATAATTGCAATCATTACATTCAATTATTTTACAGTACCCTTTCTGTTTAATCCATGAAAACAGTGGAAAAAACATTTTTTTTAAAAAAAGTTTTTGTTTTGGCTTCGAAAATGGAGTTGACCTGTTCATGCTTTTGAATATATGATAATGGTGACTTGGTTTTTTTAATGGGTGGTTGTGTGCCTGATTTCCACTGTAACTTATACAATCAAACAGTATTGACAATGTCTGTTTGTAAAAAGTTTACTTTGCAGGTGATGTTTGTTTATTACTTCAACCAGAAACATGAAGCTATTTTAATCTTGCTGAAAGTCATATTTAAGTCTGTAACCATGTTTCAGTTACAGTATTTGAAGTAATCTTTGTCTTTGTTAGTGTGTTGCATACATATAATTTTTATTTCAATATTATTCAGAAAAGTACTAAACTAAAATTAATTGCTGAACAGTGTTTTCTTTAAAGGGGAGCTCCAGGGAAAAAGTAAACTTCTCTTTTTTCAGTTAACTTAATATTTTTGGTCATGGTTTTGATTATTATTACCCTCAACTTCCAAAACAGCCAAGCTTTTTTTAGTTTAAATTTGTGAAAAAAACAAATTTGTTAAGATTTGGGCTTCATTACAAGGGTCAGCAACATTTTTGATGTAACCGCATTAAACAAAGTTTGATTCAAACTGATGTATATGGCTGGATTTTGTTCCTAGTTAAACTATTCGAATATGACATACACATACAGAAAAGCTGGAATCTATCTTGAGACTTGTCACTCCCTATTATCTTGGCATGACACGGATTTGACGCAGTGACAATTTGAAGTTACACTGACAACTTTCTGAATCATAGGTTCATTTACATTTTTCATTAACTTTGAAAGAAAATAACTCCGCTTCAAATGCCAATTTACCAGAAATATTATAACAAATTAGTTCTTGGAATCTTGAACATTCATTAGAATCAAACTTTCTCACTTCCCTGGAGTTCCCCTTTAAGAACAGGTAAAACCTTTGCTTAGAGAAGAAATTGTTGCTTTAAACAACCCAATCTAGGTGTAGTCATTATTTTAGTGACCGTTACCTTGTAATGCATGTCTATGAGGCTTATAATTGAGACCTTTGATTTTAGGATCCAGAAGATTTACCTTTTAAGAAAAACGACATATTAACAGTTATAAAAAAAGAGGAAGAAAACTGGTGGAGAGCAAGAGACAGTTCAGGAAAAGAAGGAATGATCCCAAGGCCATATGTTGTTCCTGTAAGCCTTAAACTAATTAAGATATTCCAACATCTGTAATTAACAGGTGTTAATCATTGAACGAGCAGTACTTTTTCATTCAGTTTACTCAATTGCCCTAGGTTTATTTGTTGCATGGTCTTGGCAAATACACAAAGGGTTTCAATGAAAGAGGTTGAGTTTGACAGATGTTAAGCACCAGATTCAAATTAATTATGTCATTAATTAATAATAGAGCCAATATTATAATTATGTAACTGTTCTTAGTCTGTGGCTCATTAATGAGGTTACATTTATAGTAACTGTCCTTTTCCTATTTTTTTTTCTGTGACTCTTATAAAAAATATAACTGTTCCTGTACAGTTTTTGTGACTCATGTTAAGGGTACACATGACTCTCTTGGTACTGTTCTTCTTGACTAATATTTGGGGAACAGTAAATTGTGTTCTTGTTTGTGTGTCTCTAGAGAGGACTTTAGTTTCTCCTCTCATGGGGTAGTAAAAGAACCAAACATTTGTTGGTTTCTTTAAGCCCACTTATATGATCTCTGAGGGCCTGTGGTTCAACATCTTTATCTGCAAAGACATAAAAGTCTAACCATTGGCAGAAGTGAAGCAAAAGTATGTAGCAACTCCTCAGTAGAGAGTACCAGTTTTCTGGAAATGAATGTCTGACCAGAGGTGTAATTATATGTATCAGGTTTATTTCTTATAAAACAATTGTTTATTGAAAACATTAGTAAAAGGGTACATATACAGTTCTTTCATGTTTGGGTTACCACTTTGAGAAACTCTTAAACATACCTGACTTATGAGTGTGGTAACATACTTATAAAGAATCATGCTAACATAATTCAACTTTGTCACCAACAACAGTATACTGAGGCTTCACCTGTAGCGCGACAACCTGGAGACTCTGGTAAATTAACAACAGGGAGAGACAGCCAGCGATATAGCACGGATTATAACAATCCTGCAGCTAAACTAGTCTCAGTTCCGGTATGTAAGTTTTTGATATCTTATGTTAACTTTTCAACTCACTAAAAGATGTTAGTGCATTTAGGAAATGGTGTTTAACTAGCTAATGGTTGCAATGATGTGCACTATATATCTTATGTTTAAAAAAAAAAATTAAAAAGTAAAAAGGATGGTTAAAATAAGTGCAGGGCTGGAACTTGCCACCTATAGGTGGCCAATGCTACCAAAAAATGAACGCTAGCGCTAGCTACTTGATTTTATATCTTGTAGCCAGTTGGCTTGTGCAAGGTTATGTGGAACCTTTATGACTGATTATATAAGAGCTAATGTTTCTTAGTAATAAATAAACAATATCAGTGGTGAACGGATTGACAAACAAATCTAGAAATAGATGCAATTATTTTTGTGCACGCAACTACAGATGCAGATATAGTTCAAGTTACACGCCAAAACATGATGGCCTTTATGCATGATGATGTCAAAAGTGCATCAAAGTGAGGTTTGGTGGTGAAATGCTATGTGAGGTTGCATCAATTTTAACTGTTTTTAATGTTCAACAGTTTGTTATGTCTGTTCTACCATGTTTATTCACTGGAATGTTCGTTACACCGTACATAGCAAGTATCACCACCAAGCTTAAGCCTTGAGTTGTTTTAGTGCAGGAAATCACTATTGTGTCATCATCATGCATTAGGTCTATTGTATAGCTTCTAAAACTTTTATTTAGATGTCTACCAAATTATTGCCTCTGGTAGCCAGCTGGCAGTACTTGGAAAAAGTTAACTTCAAGCACTGAAACGTTTTGGTTTATTACAGTACTTTTATTCTGCTGGCTTTTATTCTGCTTCTTCCTTTTATATTACCAAGACAATTTACTGGCTAGCTAAAAAACGCTTAAAATTGAAACTCTGGGTAAACCTTGTTTGTATGCGTACGTTCTTAGTTCGCGTCAACCTCTTTTTTGTAAACATTCTTATAATTGCTGTAAGTATCAGTTTGTATAAATTATAAAGGGTAATCATTCTTCAACTATTGTTTGTTATTAATAATTCAATTATAATTTATGTGTATAATCATTTTGTTCATTCATTAGCCATCCATCTATCTATGCATCCTCAACACTGCCATCCGACTGATTAATTTTGTTTCGTTTTTGTGGAAATTGGAATGTTCTGTGGTCTCACCTCTGATGAAATGATTCTTTGTGCAACAACTTTTTTTTTCAATTGAGGAAAACTAATTACAAGAATGTTTAAATGAATATATTCTGTTATCAAATAATTAAAATGTTTATAAACAACACTTAAATGCTTGAATAAACCACAGTATAAAAAAATTCAAAACACTACCAAATCATGGAATAATTTTATATTCTTATCAAATATTGGTCTTTACATAATGAAAACAATTGAACTTGATAATATTTATAAAAAATGGTTTCTGACAAGCTATGATGATCCTGAGTTAAATTCCTTGGTTTTTTTCCAATTCATAAAAACTTAAGCATGTGCTACTTATAAAATTCATAAAAACTTTAGCATGTGCTACTGATTCCTCTACAGTAAGTTACACATTTGATGTAACCTCAAACAAATACCACAGTCTGGCTGGCTTTCCAACAATTTTTATGTTTGGTAAGGATTAAAGTATTAGAAAAATGTAAAGTTGATATAACTTTTTAAAATCCAACTTTTAATTTCGTACTAACCAAAACTTTCTTGCATGCGTTAAACTTACCGTTTCTTTTACATAAAAAAAAAAACTCCTCTGCATTAGACTTTTAGTAGTTACTCTTTTCTTCTGGGTTTTGTTGAGAAAATTGATATCCAACATATGGTAAGAAATCAGTTGGCTGTTGATTGATTCTAAACAGTGTTTCGAAATTTTGTGGGCTTCCGGCTTGCCGAAGCTTACGGACTCACTTACCAGGGCAGCAATACAATGGCTGCTGTCTATCGATAAGGTTGCCATAAGAACGAAACATGATTTAAGGAATGAACAGGAGCAGGGATTAGAGGCACGGTAGAGCTTGCAAACTAAATGCCTTTATAGCTGGGATGTTAAGCAAATGCAGCCAAGATGAAGACCTTTTTGTCATGAAGTTGCAAATGAGTGAAGCAAAAGAATGTCTCTCTGATCCTAGTGGTGATTGTACGAGTACCAGCTTTCTGTCTGTGTGTTCTACGACGTTGTAAAACTGAGTTTGACGCCAAAGTTTTCGTTTTCTGAAATTTATTTTTAGCTGGTTTGAAGCCAAGGTGATTATTGCCTCAAATTTTGACACTATTTGGCTTTTATTCCAACTCTGTATCGTTATGACGGGTAATCAAGTTTAAAGTATCTTCTTCAGTTGGTATGGAGGTTTGGAGTGCGTTCAAGCACATACAACATTTATCACCTATTCTGTCGTTCCGACTGATTTTCCTTTGGTTAAACTTCGTTCCTGTTAAAAACTTTTGGTAGACAAACGTCACTGCTCGTGGATTTGATACGACAATGCTTTGTTTTCTCTGAAGGCCAGGTCAAACTGAGAGGTGAGTATTTTCTGAAGTACAGTTATTTATTTCTTTGAAATAATCAAAAACGATGAATTTGTCACATTTTAAAAGGAAAGGTGGCAACACTTCTAAAACCAAACTGTTTAAAACAGAGAAGCAAATTTAACGAAGTAGAGTTTTGTTTGGTGTTTTAATGAGTTTACTTTCAATATGCAAATCAGTAGCTCGGGGATAAATTTTCAGTGTTCAGTCTTAAGTAAAGTTCGACGAGGCTTTGTACCTTGGTGTAAGTATTGCCATCTTAATATTTTTAATACCAGTTTTTAAACCTAAAGGTTTGAAAAATTAGTACTTCCACATAACAAGAAACAAACTAAATAATATTTAATTAGTATAAAAAATAATTTGGCAAGGAAGTTAAACCAAAAAACATTAGTTTTAGTTTATTCTTGTTAAATAGTTTTTTATTGAGTCGCTTATTTGTTCACCTACTGTCTATAAGTATTTTGTTGCAAAACTATAAACTTAAAAAGTGCTGTTTAACTATAGAATGAATTTGTGAGAAAGGGGTCAGTAGTAGTGTGTTCTGAAAGTTCACTGTAGAAAAGTTTATTTGGTTTTTGCAGTTTACGAATTAAATATTTGAGTAAAAAGTCGCTTATTTGTTCAGTTAGTACAATTATTAGTGCAGTTGTTTATTTCTCAGTAAACTCATTATGTGTATGCTCCGCAAGCGATATCAGATGTCCGCAAACTTTTTGTTTGCACTCATTTTATTGCCTCTTCGTTTATTGATGGATTTAAGTTTTACTTTAAAAAAACAGAAGTGATTTTGTTTGGTCAGCTTTAGAACTGTTAAGACAGTTTAAACTCGTTGTTTCCGTCTTGTCAAACCAGTTTACCCGCACGTCTGTATCCTGTCATGTACTACAGTTTAAAGCCAAAGCGAAGTGTTGCTTTTATCTTGGTGCTCATAATTTGCCTATCATAAGCATAAACTGCATTTAAATTGTTTTAGTGTCGCAAATGAAATGCTAAAGAAAGTTAGAAAGGCTGTATATATTTACCTTATTTAGGTTATTTTTTTTGCTGCTTCCAGCATCAAACAACTATTACAAAACCCAAGAGCTCTTAAGAAACAGAAGTATTATAATTTTTGGTATAAACATCCCATTTTCAGCTGCCTGTTAAATGGCTTTCGAAACCTTGCAAAATGTCTGTGTATTGATTCGTGTAGTTAAATGGAATGAAGCCAGGTCAACATTTCAGAAACACGTGCGCGAGTCGGGATAAAAAGTAAAATTCATGAAACTAAAACAAAGGAATGCAATGAAGCGGGATGGGAATTAATTATTATTCCTTTAAGTTTGATAATATTTCATTTTATCCCGACGCGCGATTGTGTTTCTGAAATTCCGAACTGGCTTATACAAGGAATTCAATCTACGATCAGGCAAAAAATGGCGACCTGTACATTTACCCACAATTTCTTTTACAAGGTTCGCAATGCATTGTGGTAAGATATAGAGCAGCCTTCTTTTACGGGGTGGTAAAACCACAGTTGAGTGTTGGCAGTATCACTTGTTGGGATATTAGGGACTTAAGAAACAAGGACGACAATGTCGACGACGGCAGCAAAAAACAATAGTGAATACAATAGCTGCACGTCGAAATGTACCGTGCTGGCCACCTGCACGCTGTCGTCTTGAAAAGCTTTATTTTGGTGTTTTTAGACTACGGGAGCGATAAACAGAAAATTTTCTCAATCTTCGTTTGTTTTTATGCAGGGTCTGGGAGCTTTCGTCTTTTTCTGTTCACAAAGCGTCACTAAAACAAAAGTGAAGGCAAACGAGCCAGACATGTTTGAAAAGGTCAAACCAGAAGGGTGTTTCTTGTAAACCGCCGTTGTCGATGATCAGTGTTCGTTGTTTAAACTTCCTATTATGGCGATGGATGGGATAGTGCGTGATAAATTAACCAGCTATAAAAGAAGCAATTAAGTGTTTAGAAAGTTGTTTTGAAAGTGTTTTACTTGTTGTCGTTAACTGAAGATAATCGCACGGTCGAAAAACGTTTTAGTAATTTTTTAAGAAAAAAAGATTAAGAAATTTCAAACTTGTTTTTTGTTTATTATTGAATTATTTTCTGTCAACTCACGAAAATTCGACGTAAGTTTATTTTGCTTTCTCCTTTTGAACCTTGTTCAGCTTTCTTGCAGCAAGGCTTTCAAAATAGAGAAACATGTAGATAAGTAATGTTGATAAGTTACAAGCAATTTCAATCAAGTCGGCGCACATCTTTCCTTTTGGGCTAGAGTAGGCATTTTTTTAAAAAAAGTTGCGAAGGGTCAAAAACAAAATTATAGAAAGGGAGATTTTAGAAGCTGCGTCAGTTGGGAAATCGTTCATGTCGAACCATTACACTTGTATGCTTGGCGAGTAGATTATTGGTGCATATGACGAGTGGTGTGTACTAGGGTAAAGTAACTTTTTCGTGTAAGACTAGTTCTCTTTTAGCTCATTGACACGTCTATTAATGCTAGTTAATGTGCTTAAATTCAAAAGGCACTAGTAGAAGAAGAAAAAGATAGAAACTGGGACTACTGGGCTACGATGGATCACATTTGCCCTTATGACGACACTAGGCTTACATTCAGGGTAAGTTGGTGGCTTATGCGTATCCGATTAAAAGCCTTTTTTTATTTAGATTAAGAAATTTTGTTTTAAAAAATTTGTTGATAAAAAATATAAACGCTTTATTATAAAGTTTGACGTTTCGATGCCCCACTGTCATCATTTTCAAGATAAAGTAGTTATAAAAGTGAAGTAATATATTTACAAGTCAATTAATGGTCAAAATATACTGAAGTACACCAGGGATATTTCCTTGGAGAAAGTCGCTGTCAAACCAGTGTTAATCTTTATCAAATAACTTAATTGTCAGGACACGTTTTTCAATCCTTCAATCAATCGTTTTAATGGCCCTATTGCAGTTTCCTGACACTGAATTACAGGGTGTTCACACAACTAGAGAAAAGGCAAGAGAAAAACTAATACATCGTGATTTACAAGAACTGATGGTTAACTGTGATAATGTGGGGCAATCACTTCATTGTGTCTGCTAGTTAATTTGCTCGTGTGTACTTTGTTCACTTGCGTTTGTAGAGTTAAGTATATACATTCCAGCTTGTATGATTCGTTCGAACTGCCTCAACATAGAATTTCCAAAGGGTTTCTTTTTATGGATTTTTCTTATAAAGAATTGGTCGTTTCCCCTTTTTTTATTACGTGTCCCGCCGTATCGCGTGATAAATGGCTTCCTTCGTTTCAATCACTGGTTTTACCAATTTGTACAAAGGTGTTCGCTTTGAATTGGAAAGTTCTGGCCTCTTGATATTTTTGGGTTAACAATTTTAAACCATTGCTTGTTAGTTGTTTTCCCTTTGAAAGCTTTAGCGGTTTCCATTTGGTCCCAAAAAGTCTCGGGAACCAAGAAGTTGAAAGATTCTGCAATGATTTGTGTAATTTTCGGTATTGTTTTGTTAACATTGTACTGTACAAATACTAGTCAACCGTAAAAAAAAGCCTGATAGGCATGAAAATATAAAAGATACAGTCCTAGGGGCACAACTCAGCTATTTTTATAACGACGGGGCTCGAAAGAGGTTCAAATTTTATACCCAAAAAAATCTCTGCCATATCTTAAAACCCAACCACCCAAAAGAAATCCCTACTTTTTTTGCATGCCCAAAGAAATCCCTAAATCGGAGCTTCACGGGTCATTTTCATTGGACTGGCTTTTTATTTTATCAGGACACGAATTATGAATTCGTGTAACAGCAAACTTTTGATTGAGGTCAAAACTACTTATGCTGGGCACTGCTCCAGATAACGAGATGCAAAATTATCCCGGCAAAATTTGGCAATCCAAAAAAACCCGGCATAATTCACAGACCCAAAACTACCCCTTCCGTCATGTTGGGTCCCTTGAGATACAGTAGTGGCAATAAGAATGTATACTCAGTCAGGACTTGTTTTCTAAATTTCAGAGAGGAGACCTGATAAAGGTGTTGAGGAAAAACGATGATGGGACCTGGTTTGGAGAGTTAAATGGCCGCACTGGTCATTTCCCTTTTAACTACGTTCAGGCCGTTCAGAACGAAGTTTGACAACAGCGTTTTTGGATTTGCACTACTCGCCTGCCTTTGTTTATCCTAGGCAATAACATTGTGCTTTAACCATAAACGTTAAACTATTCTCAATTGCAGTTGTGAAGAACTCGTACACATGCACGCAACTGAATGTGGTGTGTAATACTGACTGTGATGGTATAAACTGCATTGGGATACTGAACGACACCAAAATGATAAAACTGGTATCCCCACGATACGATTTTTATCAACGCGTGTGGTGATACAAGGTTTCAGCCAATGAGCATTGGGTATTTTCGCGCGCTTATGAAATATGCAAATAAGATTACACTGCAGTTTGCAATAGATAAAAATTTGTTGGCCGCATGGAGATACATATTTTATCATTTCGCCACGTGAAGATAAAGTTCGTATCTCCGCACGGTCGTTTGATATCCTGTTTAATGGAACAGCTTTTCAGTAAGAGTAATTTTGTGTGAATGTGTATCTATACTGTAAAGTATACCCGCTTTTTCATAAAGCTTTACGGAAACTAATACTGTCGTGCACGGTATAATACTACTCTCACAGGGTGCTTGAAACTACAGAAGATAAACTATAAAGTTACTCAGAAAACGTATCTAGTCTTTGCTTTGAGAATACTGTAAACAGAGTAGTAGAAGGGCATATAAACTTCAATTATTCGTCTTTATTATTTATTTAGTTTTTGTCAAGCATAACTTTACGTTTTGGACATTAATGATGAGAAAGTCATCACGCCCTCAACATTTTCTATATTCAATAACAAAAAGGTGAGACAGTGTGCGAAATTAGGGGTTTTTCTAGCCGGTCCGTTTGGGTCAACTTAACCGGTCAAGGACAATTTTTAAGTGGTCCAAAATGAAATTAACCGGTCCGAATCATATAACAATTTACTATCATTTTTATAGACACGTCCATTTATAATTATGATAATGTCAAGGCCGTGTTACTCCACGACATCAAAACAGCCCGTACGCCATCACGCAATTTGTATCATTGGTCGAGCGGAATCATGGGACTAGTTTTAGAAAAAAATCGCAAGCCACATGAAGTCGCAAACACAAACAGCGATAGATGCGAAAGACGGAGTTCCAAAGATGATTGAACAATTAAACATCCTTCAATACTAGCTTTTAATTTACGTTCATTCACAATCTTCAAGCTGCAACGTTTCTAAATTGTCAAAAATCAAATGTAAACACACAGCAACAGTGAGTGAAGGTTGGAGTACCCAAAAATATTGTCAACAGTACTCGAAAATTTTTATTGGTGCAGTCGGGTCGGCTGTCTTTGATTTTTCAACATTCTGACCGGTCCGAGGCAATTTTAACCGGTTTTGACCGATTTTCCTCCCTTAATTTCGCACCCTGACAGAAATTGTTACGGTGAAGTAAATATATGACGAGGAAGTTATTCATCATCCAGATATTCATTTAGCCTGGGACGATTAATTAATTTAGTAAAGTTACTCGGGTGATTTTTAAAGAGAAAAAATAGCCATTGCCAAAAATTTGTGCAAAAAAATTTATTTGATATTGTCATTTGCTCATTTGCACGTGTCGACATCTGAAACATTTTCACCCGGATTTTTATCTTCCACTATTTAGCACAGTTGCCTTACGAATATTGCATTGTTTGTGAAAAGTGTTATGCAATCTTAGTGCTTTTTAGAATCCTTCAAGGAGTTTAACGCTTCCTACCAAAGATACACAAAACTCAAGGCCGCCATTTTGAAAATTTGTTCACACGCTCGCGCGAGGTGATTAGAACCAGCATAACACGCCAGCCTCCACTAATAGTGCAGCAGAATCTCAATCACTGGAGAAATTTTACTAACATGTATTTGTATTGCTGTTACTCTAGTTAGGGTTCCGAGTGCAAGTTTTCTCGTTCAGGTTTGAGTTGTTTGAGTTTTAGTTTGCCAGAAATCTGCGTTATTGTCTGTGTTTTTCTCAGTACCATAAGATAAGTGTAAATATGACTTCAGAAAGTAGAAATGAAACCAGGCTTAAATTATTTTTAATACAAGAACCTAACACAGTGTTTCCCATATAAAGGTTATGTACGGCAGTAAAACTGATCTTGGTGACGTTGTCATGCCAACCGCTGGTTATGATGGTACAAGAGCTAATCAGAATAAGCTAAATTTCTTTACACAAAAATTCATCTGTAAACAACTTACATTGTCGATTGAAAATTTTTGTTTTTGGTTTTCGCGCACTCCCTAAAGACTCCAGAGACAAAAGGCAAAGCTGTTACGTTGGTGTCCTAAACAAAAGAAATCGTCAAAATTCTTTTTTTCAAGTATTCCAACATGGCCGCTATGACGTCAGGTGAAAACCACCAATAGAGGATAACCACGGTGACTTCTTTTTGAGTGGTAAACAGTTGCGGGAGGAATAAACTGATATCTTCAAACCACCGTTTTTAATTTTAACGCTAACAAGTAAGGAATAAACAGAAACCAAAATCCGCAATGTTCAAAGCGAACGCGGACGGACATCTTAACTTGGAGTTCAGCCTCTCTAGACTCTTCTTTTCTATTTTCTTCTCGACCCACCGATATGTTGAAATCATTGTATTGTACAGGGTCCACACGGTCATGGAAAGTCATGGAATTTCTAAATGCTTTTTCTAGGCCAGGAAGAGTCGTGGAATTTAGTAAAAGTTTCTAAGGTCATGGAAGAGTCATGGATTTTCATTCATTCTAAGTGCGAACCCTGAACTGGCATTTAAAGTTGAATTGAAGTGTCGGTAACCTGTTCTGGTGAAATTAATCCTTTGATTTAGCGATATTTCTTGGTCATGCAAAATGGCGTTTGGTCGTGGAAAAGTCGTGGAATTAAAGGACTTGAGCAACAAGGAAAACAACGTTGACGAGGATGGCTTAAGACTTTTCTAATTCGCCCTTTTCTACCATGTCTGGCTAGTTTGCCCTCTCTTTTTCCTAGTGACGCTGGCTACTGGTTTGATCCTCCATTTTCCCCCAAAGGTTTATTCCCAAATTTCCCTAGTTGAACAAGTATTACGGAATTGAATTTCACAATTCCTCTATAAAGTTTGAGAAACGGACTCTCTTACGGTAACTGTCCAATACGATATATTCAAAATTCTTATAAAACTTTTCTCGCCCACACTTTCTATCGTATGTTATTCTAATGTATTTTTTGTATCATGGCGACAGTATCGGCCCCCAATTCAAAATCCCTTCTCATTCCCTGTGCTTCATTTTGTTCTTTACTTTTGCAAAGTTACAAAACTAGATAACGTTATACATCCGATCAAACATTGCGCCATATAACAAGAACGACAGTATAAAAAAGAGTTTTTGATTAAAGAAACCTGAAACCACGGCACATCGCAGCAACAAAATTTAAACACTGATTACAAACCTTTGTTGGGTTGCAAAGGCTGGAAAGAATAGCCATTTTCACATTACTCATTAGAGGACGGACAAGTCGTTTGGGTGTGAAAACTTTAGGAAGGACTCATCTGAATTTGTCTGTCTGTTTGTTCGTCTCTTCAGACGATATTTCGACGACGGCCAAAGGCCGTCTTAAATTCACATCTGTTGAACAAGTTGTCCTTGTATCAAGGAAGGAATATGGCACTAGCAAATGGCGACATTTATCTGTTTGTACGTGAGTTGTACGTGTGATGTGAATTTATGACGGCCACAACAAGATTTGATCGTCTCCCTTTCACCGTAAGACAAACAAAACAGACGACTTGTCCGTCCCCTAATGTGAAAACGGCTATTTAAAACCTTAGTTGGGTTACATAGTTAATCGGTGGTTTTATATATTTCTGTGACTGTATATAATATTTTCATAGTTTCAATTTTTATTTCATAACTTTAAAGTTTAATTTGTAGTAAGTGAGCGATTAACCAACTTGTTGAAGAACCGATAATAAAGTCCTTATTTCTGTTGTTGGTGTTGTTTCGATTATGTAGTTAATTGGACTGAGTCTAGATTCTTGGCCAAAAAACGACAATTATTAATTCTTTATAAAATTACCGCTACTGATAGCTCGGTGGAGGTATTTTGAATGTCAATGTTATCCAAACTAAAGAATTCATCGAGGGAAATAGAGCACTTTCTCGGCGGCAACATTACAAAAGTTTGCCATTGGTAACAGCCACTACATGTTCTAAAATCAGTGTATCTAAATGTGTTCTTTGTAGTTACGGTGTTTTATTCTTAGATTCTCTTAAGCTTTTTCTTTCCCCTAACAGGTTTATTTTTGTCAAAGTTACTCAAATAAGGCTATATTTCTTCACATTGCAGAGAGACGGACACGAATATGTCGAAGCAATAATGGATAGGTGCTTGCCTTACGACCCAACACAACTCGCATTTAGGGTAGGATAAATGTTCGTCATGTTTAGTTTCAAGCGAATTGTATGCATGTATACATGTATGTACAGGCAAACCTTTTTCCGACAGACACATTCAGGACCGACCTCAATAGTCCACCTTAGAGAGGTGTCCATCTAATAAAGACTTGAAATACAGTAATTAACTGAGAAAACACACGACAGGGACCATGATTTGATGTCCGTTTTTAGAGGCGTCCTTCTTATATGGGTGTCTTCCTTGAGGGTTCGACTATATATGTATGTATGCATTGGAGGGACAGTTGGGGTAGGCAGGCTTGGGATGGGGGGAGGCAGAATGGGATGAAGAGAAGAAGGATAGGTGGGAGGCAGTAGTGAGAGAGAGGGAGGCAGGATTGGAGGGAGGGAGGATGAGTGTGAGGCAGAGAGGGAGGGATGATGCGTAGGAGGCAGGGAGGGTGATTGGGAGGTAGGAAGGGAGGGATGATGCGTAGGAGGCAGGGAGGGTGATTGGGAGGTAGGAAGGGAGGGATGATGCGTAGGAGGCAGGGAG
>JAOBRD020348900.1:0-20660 GCA_027575215.2 Hydrozoanthus sils | reverse complement strand
AAAATCTGAAAGAAAAAATCCCCAAAGAGGTAACTGGTAGAAATGTGTTTTAAGTGGAAACCCCTGCAGAGCATCTGATTGTTTGAAGTTTTCGTGAAGTTTACGCGTGCGGTTCAAAATCTCTTTTCCGTCATTTTTAGATGTTGTTTAAACACTTATATTTTTAGCTATTGATTTGTGTGTTTCTCACTGCTTCAAGCACAACCAAATTCTACTGTGCAATTTTGAGTCAAACGTAAACATCATGCTGCCATTTTGCTCCAGGAACAACAGAGAGCTGGGTCCCAAAACGTTCAGTAGTCAAAGGGTTAAACTGCAGCTTAGGTCAAGCTCTGCCTAGTGATCTAGCCGGCTTAAAGAAGTGAAAGAGTATCTTGACACAAAACATAACAACAGCTCTTCCTGGTATCTGCATTGTACCAATTGAGCAGTTTATACAAAGCAAGCAGTATGACAAGCAATGAAATCACTGACAAATTATTTTGCCTCGGTATTACTTTGTTTTGAGTGATCTTTCAAACTGCTCAAGAACTTAAAAAATAACATCAAGATTTTCTGCATTTTTGACAACAACAACAATTTGACAACAATTATCACAATGATAATAAAGCCAAGGTGCTGAAAATGACGGGTTGCTAGATAAAACAACAGGGCTTCAAAAAAAACGACAGGGTGCTGCACCCTCTTGTTTTGGGCTAGCTGGAACACTGCTGTGCTGTTCTGAATAGCAGAGTTTCAGGTTTTGAAATAGCTTAGGTGGAGAGAATTTGTACCACCTGGCTCAAAACTCTCCATAGCTGTACATGGCCCAGAGACTCTTGCATAATTTCCAGCTATTTTATGATATCCACTAGCACTACTATGAATGAAACTTGAATGCATGGTGGCCTCTTGTGTTAGATTACTGAAAAGGTCCTTTTCAGCTAGTGGAGGCTCATTCCCACTATGTCTATGTTTTCGATAACACATACCCTTGTGATTGCAATTCTAACTCTGATTTACACGTTAAGATGGAAGTTATTTCAAGGAAATTTAGATGAATTAAATTTCAATTTCTAAACAATCATTTTAGTAAAGTGATTCAATGGCAAATAAAGATATTCACCTGGCAAATAGAGACAGAAAATTGCTTATAGGGCTGCGAAATTCACCATTCGCTCACCTAAACCTTAAGCCCTGGAATAGTAAATAATCTGCTTTGACTATTGTTTTGCAGGCCAAGGAAGCAACAGGGGCAGATGCTACTGTGGTTTATGTACCTCCAGCGTTTGCTTCTGATGCAATTCATGAAGCTTTAGATGCTGAAATAGGTCTCATAGTTGTAATTACTGAGGGAATCCCCCAACAAGATATGGTTAAGGTATAGGCAAGTCTCATATTTATTATTATGGGAATCCCCTAACAAGACATGGTTAAAGTATAGGCAGTATAAGTCTCGTACTAATTACTATGGGAATCCCCTAACAAGACATGGTTAAGGTATAGGCAGTATTAGTTTCCTACTTATAACTATGGGAATCCCCAAACTTGACATTTAGCAGTATTAATCTCATACTTATTACTAAGAGAATCCCCCAACTAGACAGGGTTAAGACACAGGAAGCATGTGTCATACTATTAACAGTATTTTTATAAAAACAGACAGGGTTAAGACAGGAAGCATGTGTCATACTATTAACAGTATTTTTATAAAAACAGACATCTAGCTAACTTTGACTTACAAGTTTGATGATACCTTAGATGGGCACTCTTAGTTATGGGCTTAAGTAGATTTGAAATATAGGCTTCTCTCAATATGCTTTAACCCTGGAATGAATTTGGTGACAACCAATTTTTTTCCATTTTTGATACAAGTGAATTATTCTCTAACAACAAAATAATGAAATTTATGGAAATATTGTTGCACAAAATAGTTTTCTACATCTTAATAGCTTGATTCTGGTTGCTTTTAGAATAAATTAGTGCAAAGTTGTCAACACAGAGGCCAAGCTTTTAATGTGTTCAACTCTTAATCCTAGAGTTGAGAGTTGGAGCCCAAATCTGACCACTGTGTTGTGTCCTTGAGCAAGGCATTTTAAGTGACTTGTGCCACATGGGTCGACTCAGCAGGGTAAATGAATATCAGCTTCTGCTGGGGGCTTACCTGCAATGGACTAGTTTCCTGCGACTCTCATGTGCTTAGCACTACAGAAACTAGAGAGCACTGGCCTTATGGACCACTTGGCTCATGATAGATTTATTTTCTTTCTTGTACAAAAAAAGTGCTAAGATTTCAATTCTGTTTTTCAAACCCAGGGCTTGAAATAATGGCTGGTCAACGGACAATGTTCGGTCAGAATCAAGCATTGGCCGGACATGTTGTCCAGTCATTTGCATTTCAAAAGGAAATTCAATTTTGAGGTATAGACAATTGTGATTGAAATTATTCAATCTTATCATGTTCCCAAAAAAAGATATCAAACTCGAAGGACTTTTGGTTGAGACATTTGCAAAATTTCTATATGTCAGTTGTGACCACTAACAGATGCTGAAAGGTATACAGATCATGTAACTTGCAAAATGTAGTCTCTATTGCAACTAGTTCAGAGTCTAGCAAAAAACGCATATGTGTATGGCACCTGCTGGCTGGTATTTTAAGCCCTGAAACCAAAGATTACTTGAGCCAATTTTGCACCAATTTCTTCAGTTATAAAATCTATTCAAATTCTGGTAATTTATTTTTCATTTAATATTTATGTTCAGGTAAAACACAGATTACTTCGGCAAGACAAATCAAGGATGATAGGTCCTAATTGCCCTGGAATAATCAAGGTAACAAAACACTTCATACACCTTGTAATAATCCTTCAACACAAGGGAAATTTTTCTCTTTCAGTTATGGCTTTTGAACTAATGAGAATTAAAATGTAAAACATAATTTAAGCTGAATAAGAAATAAGTGCATCTCAAGTTGAGTGATCCGAAAAAATTCTGAGTCACTGGTCAGGACTGAACATGCAACCCTCTGATTACCAGTCAGATGCTCTACCCACTGAGCGACAGACTCACATGGAGAACTGAGTCACAAGTTCAGTTCTTGTCTTGACTCAACAATCCAGCTTTTACCAAAATTGTGTGTTTATCTCATTCAAAATTTTGTCGATTAAAGTTTTAAGCACATTCTTTCTAGCTTGATTAGCTTTGCCATTCTAGAGGACCAATACTTACAAACTGATGTTCATGTCTACCATTAGCTACCAATTTCAAAAGTTGCAGTTTTTCTGTAAGATATCTTGAGATCATTAACCTGTAGATATGAAACTGTAAACTGTACTAAAAGTACAAATAAAGGGTTGATGTTATTGTTGTTGTTGTTGTTGTATCATCAGCCAGGAGCTTGTAAAATTGGAATAATGCCTGGACATATACATCAACCTGGAAAAATTGGTATGTTTATTATTTTTTTTTGGAGAACTACATATTATTTTTTACAGTGAAATGTAATTCCTTAAAAACCTAGTTTGTAAAATAGATTAAGGCATGCACTTAATATGTATATTCCATTTTAGAAGCCTACTCAAATTCTCTCTAATTTCTATAAATCTAAAACAAGTTATTCAAATTAAAATTCCTAGAGTCAAGAATTTCAGGAACCCTGACTTTATGTCAATGCTAACATGGGAATGAGTTTAAGGACAAACAAGTACAAGTAAATGCTTTTACAAGCTTACAGTGTTGATGTTATAAATTATGTCTTTACACTATTCATTGTAGAGATAAGGATTATGATAAAAACATTTAGAACCATTTCAATGTGTCAACGACAATAATTATTGTGGTTTGATGAGCTATTGTGAGACAAATGGTTGGTAAGAATTTTTGCCTGTATCCAAAACAACTTCAAGACTGGCTTTAAAAGCAAATTCAAGTTGTGAAATTCAACGAATGTGGAGAGACTTGTTTGAGTTTTGTCAAATCTGAAGACAAGTAAACAGAATGTTTGTTGTTGATCTTTTCAGGGATTGTGTCAAGGTCAGGCACTCTAACCTATGAAGCAGTTCACCAGACTACCGCAGTAGGGCTAGGGCAATCTTTATGTATTGGTAAGATCTAAGTTTGTTTTTGTTCTTTTATATAAAGTTTTGAATGAAGGTACTGCATGCCTGGTTTAACAGCATAACCTAGTCAATACAAAAGATAAGGGACGTTTTTTTTGTGTGTTGCATGCTTATAAAGCTGTTTTAAATGTTGGTATTAACTGGGAACCAAAATTTGCAAGATTCCAATGATTTGTACAGTTGAACGAAAACAGGTGTCAAGTTCATGTTTTTTGGGCCAATTCTGTATTATGATTTTTTTAGGCTAAATGATTGACACACACATAACAAATTTGTGCTTATCCCAGTAAGTTGGTATAGATCTGCCTGCACTGCGGAAGGCTCAGTCGCAATTCCCAGTCACACCTTCACTCGGGGTCTTAAAACAACTGCAAACAGCTGAACCTTCACATCTTCTCGGATAAGGACAATAAGCTATAACCCTATAGTTCTATTGCCTGTTCTGTGCGACTCCTTGTGTCAACTTCTCGAAAACAAGTTTTCGGTGTTAGGCCTGAACCACCATCAGAGTATTGTAAATACTCATAAGCTATGTCTATAATATTTCTATTAGTAGTTTGGGAGAATTTAGTAATTCATCTACCAGAATTTTAGGTAGATAATCAAGTTTCATATTCTCAGTACTGATAAACTTAATTTCTATTGTTACTGTAAGGAGAATTTAGATGTTGATCAACTGATCAAATTTCATATTCTCAGCACTAATCAGCTTGTTTTCTATTGTTACTGTAAGGAGAATTAAGATGTTGATAAACTATGATCAAATTTCATAATCCCAGTACTAACCAGCTTGTTTTCTGTTGTTACTGTAAGGAGAATTTAGATGTTGATAAATGCTGTTGAAGTGAAAGGCTTTGTGTTGGTGGCCATGTATTCGGGAGTGCCCTTCATTACCCTCTAGTTCTAGATAGATGATCAAATTTCACATTCTCAGCACTGATCAGCTTATTTTCTAACTGTAACTGTAAGGAGAATCTTATCTAGATGTTGGTAAATGCTGTAGAAGTGAAAGGGTTAATAAGGCTCATTGAAACAGAAAACTTATGAAATCTTTATTTTCTTAAGTTTTGCCTAGTACTTGGAAGCAAGGTTCATAGTTTCTAAAACCATGGATATCACTAAAGTTTTCTGCCACTTTATGTGTGTTTTATGTCATAAATTTTATAAATGCAGTACACATACTGACTCAAATGTATACTGACTTTTTTGTTTTGCACTTCAGGTATTGGCGGTGATCCTTTCAATGGAACAAACTTTATCGACTGTTTAGAAGTTTTTCTAAATGATCCAACATGTGAAGGTATATAAACTTGTTAGGTAATTTTTTTTTTCATGCTGGCAAGGGTTTTCTAAACACAGAAGAGCCTTATTCTTTGGTAACCTCAACTTTTTGAAGGGTGATTAGAAAATTATATTTGGTTGCACCATGACGTAGTACTACAAAAACGTTAATTTTCTTTAAAGTGGAGTCTGTGTTGCACATGATGACTCACAGTGGCTGTGAGGGCTTCTTCTACAATTTCAATTTTTCCTGGGTGTCAGGGCCTAATAGTTGTTTGACCCTTGTTAGGATAATTAGATGAATGAAATTTTCATTCATCATTCCTTTAGGTGTCAATGTATAACGAGCTTAAGAAGAAGATTTTATCCCTTTCACTTGGTAGATTCACTAGAGCCGTTGTGTTTGATAATGTCTGTTTTGTAGGTGTGGTTCTAATTGGAGAGATTGGTGGCGGAGCTGAGGAGAGAGCAGCCGAGTATCTAATGGAACACAACCAGGGTCCTAATGCAAAACCAGTAGTTGCTTTCATTGCGGGAGTCACTGCCCCCCCTGGTCGGAGAATGGGTCTGTTTACAATCATTTTATAATAGTTTTATGTTGGAGCAGATAACAAGCATCATTTTGATTAAATGCCTTATAAATAACTTAATAAAAACAAATACAAAAATTGGGAGACCCATTAATTTTAACTTAAACATTTGAGAACATTTCTGTTATTTTAGAGTGTCTCTTGAAATTTTAAAATCAGTTAGAACTTTTCAGTTTTTTTAATGTTCTGCCAAGGTAAAATGACAGAACTACTCGTCATGTGAAAAGTCAAGATAAATTGTACATAAAGCTGTAGATCAGCTTGCATGACCCTAAAAACATAGTATCGATTTAAAAGTCAGTGTATTCTACTAGATACGACAGGGTCAGTTTCATTTCAGCATTGGACACAAGTACAAGTCTAGTACCGCCAACGAAGCTAAAAGATTCAAGCCACCAGAAAGAATCTTTTCCCTCAAATTCCCGAACCACAGGCTTTTTTTTTTTTTGCTGTTTGCTCGACATTCAAACATCTTAACTCCAACGACACATCAAAACAAATGCTTTTAGATATCATAACTATGAAATTCCAACAATAATGGTATGCTTCTTTGGCAACACTATGTTTTGTTTTATGATGTGTCACATGTTATATTTCCATACTGTCACGGCAAATGGTGAAAGGAAATTGTCATCGCCATAAAATCACCAGGCTTCAAGTACTCCGGAAACGAAAGTAAACATTGCAGGGTCAAGGCAAAATTTATTATTTCCCATAACTTAAAAACCAAAGATCATTAATTTTTCCAACATGTTTTCACAGTTACTTAGATAAATTTCTATAGAATATGTTTGGTCAATATAAAAAAGTTTGAAGTTTTGATGTAAGTATAGGTGTTTTTTTTATTTTCATATACCATGCTTCTGAAGGACAACTTTAATAGATTATTGTATCAAAAAAGGTTTCCTGATAAAAACCTTGTTGGTCCTTGTACCCAACTAAGGTACAAACTATTGTTTATCATTATTGTGTTGGTTTGTTTGTAGGCCATGCTGGTGCAATTATCTCAGGTGGCAAAGGAACAGCAGAGCATAAGGTAAAAAATAATTTGGCATTAACTTGGGTCTCACTATTACTAAGAATTTGAATCTGCTTCTGACCACCCAAAACAAATCTGCATTTTTTTTACCTTTTACCTCTTAAAATGCGACAGCTGCAAGTTCAAATGGTTATAATTTTATTAATTTTTAAAACATTTTAGTAATTGCTTTGCTTCAGTTTGAGAATAAATTATGTGAACTACTCCAAGGAACACTTAATGAAGTTTTAATTGAATAGAATAATTTTTTCATGTTTAGATTGCAGCACTGAAAGAAGCAGGTGTAAGGGTGACAGCATCCCCAGCACAGATGGGAAAATACATCAAAGAAGTAAGTGAAATACTGAATAGTTGTCAAGTTACAGTACCTCTGTAAAAACATTATGGATCAGTATTCTTCATCTTCCCTAGGGTTTCTCAATTTTTTTCTGTGATGTCCTGGAGAATTTATATTTTGCCTAACAATCACTTTAATTAATATGTTTATTATGTTTACTCTAAGCAAAACTGATTTTCCCTTGATTTTGCCTCATATAGTCACTGTTATTTTTTCCCTATAACTTGAAACACTGTTGATTTGAAGTAATATATTCACTGTAATTTTACCCTTATAACTCAAAACCCCGATAATTTGAAGTAATCACAATTTCACTTGGCAATTTGAGTCACCGGGGCTCAACTGTTGTTCATTAAGGTGTCTTATTATTATTGGCTATGAACTCTAGTTTCTATTCTTACTCAAATTTTTTTTAAATAGCCTTGTAAAACAACCTTTTTTACAGCCTTGACAACCTTTTTCTAACGTTGTTAGAGCATTGAATTTTGATAAAGCTCCAAAAACATGTATTTTTATTCATTATAAATTATTGATTTTGATGTTGATGAACATAAAAAAAACAATCCAACAAGTTGTATTGGTCTTATATGCAGAAGAACACAGAATGAGTAAGTCCTGAAATACAAGGCAATGCAGAGTTTCTCTGCTTTAATTTCAAGTGTCCTTAAGTGCCTTTTTTCCTATTTAGTCTCTATACTCAAATAACTTTGTTTTGATGTTTCATATTGATGGATTACCCCTCTATTCACCTATAAGTGGCCAAGTTTATGTCTTTTAAAAGTGTGTGTTGTACCAGTTAAACTGAACTCTATCTCTTCACATTTCAGTTTTATGAAGAGCTTCATGGAGAAAATTAGTATTGAGGAAAACATTACAGCTGTCTTCAATCACTAGGAGTTTTATGGATATTTCACTTCAGTACTGAATCCAATTTATTGTTGATCTGACATCAGACCTCTACTGTACAAGTGGACTAGCACCATGGCCATTAAAGAAAGAAACACAGCAGTGATATTTTAATAAGCCAAATTCAGAATGTTGTAATGGTTTTCAGTTTCTGGTGTCTGTAAACACACAAATTTAAGGCGTGTGACATTACTGTACACCCAAAGGGCTTTTGTCAGTTTGAATGCAAAAGCTGAAAGTGTGCCACTGTTGGTAATCAACTGCCAGAATAGTATGCTCAAACAGACCACTTTTTTTGTTCACGAGCATTTCAACTTATTGTTCCTGAAGAACAAGAACATCTATATGCATTTGAAGTTTTCTTAAATGTCGAAATAAAAAGGGAAACATTTGACTGTATTGCTTGAATGTATAAATTTTAAAAATGATGCTAAGCTATGAGTTATGAAATATATATGGGTTTTGTTTTAGTGGCACAAAAGTATTGTCAGGTGTCAATGGTTCTTTAACATCTTTTTCTTTTTTTTTGGATGAGGGACAAATACTTGATTTTGTCTCTCATCCAAAAACAGAAGAAAAAGATGTTAATGATTCCTAGTTGCAGGTGTATAATATTAGTTTGAGAATATCTGCAACCTGACTTAGGAAATCTTTGCAAGAACTTTTTTGTTGGGGTAAGCTCACAAAGGTAAAGTTTGTGATAACCATAGCTGTTTTGATTAAGTAATGTGTTAGGTTACAGAACAAATGGCTTAGAATATTTAAGTGTTTAAAATCCAAAAATTAATGTTTTCAACTAAAATGTCATCAGGTTTTCCTTTCCTCTTGTTTTGAAACACTGTACAGTCTAGCCTGTGAACAGGCTCTCTTTTCGAAAGAAGGGGAGAAATATATTGAGCAGCGATACGAGTCGAGAGTTGCTTTGCTCACCAACTCATACTAGCAGAATTGTGGCTTTGCCACTCATTATAGTTTTCCCCTTTCCTCGGACAGAGAACCTGATCACAGGCTATGTACAGTCTTTTAAGACTTAAAAGTGATTCCCACAGGAAATCATCATTTATAGTGAACTCATGTTAAATCAACTTTTGTCTATTATTTGTTTTTACAAATTTGTTTGTGCTTATTTCAACTTTAATTTTTTAATTTAATTCATTTCAAAATGTCGGGTTCCCTCAATTTTTTTTTCATTTATGTGTTTTTCAAAAAGGTTTTAAAGCCATGGCTGTGAACCCTTTTCATGGTAACTGAATTTGAAGTTACACATTTTGTACTAAGAGAATGGCAGTGATTGACAGATCAAACTACTGAAGATGGTGTATTAATTAATTCAAAACTTTAACATCCACCCTCCCTCACCCAAATTGCTTTTGATCAAATTCCTTGGGACAAGATCAGTGTTCAAATGCCCTGCCATGTGAAAAAAAATTTGAGTTCAAATGTCCCTGCTCCTGTTGGATGTTGTTTTGAAGAGGAAATTGGGCTCTGCCCAATTAAACAAAGTTTTTCAGGTTGCATTGAGTATTTTATTGCGATATTGATGTTGGAATATTCTGCTACAGGTACGTTTTATAAAAATGTTAGCAAATCCTAAAGGCACTTAAATTTATAATAGGAAAGGAATAGTGCCAATGATTTAAAATTTCGTAGTTTTTTCAAATTCCCAGCCTTTGTTCAAATGCCCAGGGCACTTCCTAATGTCAAGTTCTCAGCCCCTGGGAAAAAGGCTTTATCATCTAAACCTCGGCATTTACCTTCATCTTTATATTTAGTAGAAAGACTATTATTTATAATATTAATACATTTGGTAATCTCTGCATGTCTTTGAACACGTGTGTGTATGTCTATTCAATTACATTATTACAGAGTTGAAAAATGCAACCCAAAGTGGGAAAGAGCAAAACAACAAGTTTTCCTATTAGATTGTTACAAGACATATATATCTCCTCTTCTCAGATAACAGCAGTCAAACTTGAATAAATTTAAGACATTTTGTCATGTACATTAGTGTCTTAAAATTTGGCAAGCTACAACTGCCTTTATTATTGACATGCAAATAATTTAATTAAGGCTGATGAACTGTACCCTTGAAATTGTTTTGAAAAACCATAAAAATTATAGCATTTTTAACCCTTTCAGTCATGGTCAGTTTATCAATGCAGTTCTTCTTAATACATAACTTGTACAAAAATACAAGATATTCTTGGTAATGAGAAAATGGGAAAGGCTTAAAACACTGCAGACAGATTTGCTATTAAAAAAAATATGGGAGAATTAAAAGGAATCCTCCACTTTATAACATAATTGGTCTCAAATAAAACTTTTATTAAATCTGTGTCCATATCAGCATATATATATTATGTGCATTTAACTAATGCCAAGCAACTTGTTTTCATCAGTTTTATAGTTTGAATTTCCTGCATGCTGCCATTTTGAATTGTGACATAACGTGGTTGCAGTGCAAGACCTCCTCTCGTTCATTGCTACTGAATTCATCAAGAGTGGAGACTGACACTGCAACCAAGCTTCGTCACAATTCAAAATGGCAGAGTGCAGGAAACTCTAAACGTAAAACTGATTAAACTAAATTGTTTGGAATTAGTTATATGTGCAGAATTATCAAATTTGAGCTTCTGATATGGACACGGACTTAATAAAAGTTTTATTTGAGATCAATAATGTTATACAGTGGAGGGTTCCTTTAACAACTCGTTGAAATTTATGTAAGGACTGAAAGGGTTAAAAATGTTGCTTGTCCAGTTCTATGCTGTACAGAAATGAACAAAAAAATGCAGTTATAATGAGTAAATGAAGTTGAAGCTTGTGTATCAAAAGTTTCAAAATATGGTGTAGAAAAAGGTGATGGAAAGTAGAATTGAAAGACAGATATTTTCTTCAATGTTTCTCTTTTCTTTTATATTTCTTTTACTAGTTAGACACTGGGGCTAACTAGCTATTAATTTAAAGATAATAATTTTTTTG
This sequence comes from Hydrozoanthus sils, assembly GCA_027575215.2. Classification (NCBI taxonomy): domain Eukaryota; kingdom Metazoa; phylum Cnidaria; class Anthozoa; order Zoantharia; family Hydrozoanthidae; genus Hydrozoanthus; species Hydrozoanthus sils. Next base: position 9,428 of record JAOBRD020348900.1, on the reverse strand, counting down.
TTTTAAATTTTTGGTCACCAATAGGACCAGGGTGGCTGTCTTGTGTAGAGATGTGGTGTTGTTGTCACATTGACTGGAATAGAAATTTCGGCACCAATCATTCCTGATTCCTCAATCCCGCGTCTAATGTGATACCTAGTTATAAAGAGTTAAAATAAAATTAATCTGTGACTAATCAAGTAATTAATACAATTATTTCTTAAAAATATTTTTTAAAAAAATGAATATTAAACATTTCTATCCAAGAGGCCAGCAGCAAGTAATCTTGAATAAACTGAACCAATTTTGTCAGATAAAAATTAAATGTGTTAACCAAAAAAACAAATCTAATTTTTTTATTACTTCAATGGTACAATTCTATTAATTTTATAGGAAGTATACACTTACAGATACAAATTATAAAGATGACAAGAACTTCTGTCGCTGTTGCTAGTAGTGCCACTGTAACAGAGCTAGGCAACAGCAACATTGGCCAATATTCGATATGGCTGTCACATCAGACCAGTTGTCTGGATTTTTTGTGGGAGAAAGAGGAGACAGACCAAATGATTGCCAAAGGCATGAGTCTCAGGGGATCTTTTGAAAATAAGGATGTCTTAGACTAATATAAACTCAATGTAAAACAGAAAGGCAAAACCAACCTTAAAAACCTGGGTATTATTCAATCACTTTAGAACTTCAAAAGCAATGTAGAAAAAACCTAGAAAATGTTTCTTTTTTGAATAGTTTGTCAACAAAAAAGTGAACCATCACTGCCTGTGGGGGAGGAGGGGGCAAGTACACCCTTTGCACCCCCTCGCTACAGACCTGCACATGAGAAGGGTCTATTACTTCTTCAATATTGCTTGATACAGGCAGGTAAACTCAGTCTGGAGAGATTATTGTGGTAAACCATTATTTATTTGCATATTAAGTAGTTTAAAGTTTGGCTGCAAAATGCACCTGTAGAGAATGCAAGGGTTGGCGGCAAAGTGGCCAAGTGGTTAACAAATTCAAATCATAATCCTAGGTTTGTGAGTTTGAGCCCTGCTCAGACTACTGTGTTGGTCAAAGGTTCTTGTCTGCTTAACACTACAGAAACTGGAGATAAGCTCTGGTCAGATGGGCCACTTAATAAGGCTCAAGAAAGGATTTTGCTTAATAGCTTTAGAGAATAAAGGACTCCTAAAAATCATTTTAAAACAATAATTTGGCAACTGTCATCGACTGAACTTATATCTGAAATCAAAACTGAGCTGGATTTTTAAAAACCAAATCACTAAAAATACCGTGGTTAAAAATTAGCATCTATGAACTCGAGATAAAAGTAAAGACAAGATAACTAACTATAAGTGATTTCCCATTCTTTAAAGAACAGCTAATAATTTATCAAAGGAGCAAAAATTTAATTTTCTGATTTGACATGGAAATGAAATGAGATTGGTTGGGTACCTAGCTAGGGAACTCACCCATCAGTGCCAAGGAGAAAACCTGCAGGGATGTGAATGTCTCTTCCCGTTTCATCTTTTATCATATCAACAAGATTGGCAGCATTTTCTGGTTTGTTGTCAGCAATCAATACTGCAATACCTCCAGATTGCTCCACATTCTTTGCTTTTGATACAAAAGAACAGCCTCTACGAAATATTTGAAAAACAAAAAACAAAGCTTTCTGTTTAACAATGAAGACTCCTGCAGCAGAAGGTAATCAAAATATTATGTAAAAATACCATTTTGGGTTCCTGCTAACAAAGGTTTTTTTGTTACTGCTTCGTAATGAATGTGAGTAGGTATCTGGGGAGGGGGGGGGGTGAATAGTGCTACCCTCATCCACTATAAAGTATTCGAAGGGCCGATCTAACCAGTCCACTGAGTTGGAAGGGAAGGCAAACTTATTAATATTTAGAAGGGTAGGCCTACCCAGTCTGCTATAATTGGGGAGCAGACTTATCCAGTTCAACAAATTCAACCTCCCTTTATCCTACTTTATTGATCTTGCAGTGTTTTTTAATAACGATTGATCTTTTTTATAAGAACATTAATTGTGGCTGAAAAACTGGGAGTACATAGAGATCTTTAAGTTAAATGTTTGGAATTGTATTGCCAGTAAAGTCGATGTCTGTAAAACATGACCTTATTTACCTAATTAGGTTTTAATGAACAGAAAATAAAAAACTAAAGATGACCTCAATCCTAAAGTTAAAAAATTTTTTAATTTAAAAAGATACATGTACATTAGCCTTTAGCCCAAAAGGAGATTTTTACTGAATGTGAAAATATTGTAGTAATCAAAAAATTTGAACTGAGAGCAACTCATACCTGAAAAAAAAGAACTTGTTTATCTTGCATTGCGATGTGAGCCCCCTCTGCGATACTCCCTAGGGGTCAAAATCTGCAAATTGGTATTTTAAGGGGGGGAGGGGGTCATAGCTATAGTAAAACAAAGGCTATTTATAAAAACTGATATTTTCTGAATGTGGAAAAACAAAACGAATTATGTTTTTTGCTGCAGTATTCTTCTGCATTTTTCAAAACAACTATAACTATAGATATTAATAGGAACATAAATTTTCAAATTCTTGACAAGCACCCTTACATTTTCATCCAAAAGAAGTTCGTGTATTTTCTTACCCTCGTTCTACTAAGACGACTGATCCTTGGAGAATTAAACCGTTGGTTAAGGGCTGGCAGGCTTGTGTTGGATCAGCTACAACCAGGCCTACAGCACTACGGTAAAAATTCTGAAAAGGAATAGAAAAAGGAAACTTAGCTAACCGGCCGTTAAGCCTGCAGGCGCACACGAGAAGAAACGGCTGAATTTGCTGCCTCGCGTTCCCGAGCTCTGCCAGTTCTTCTCGTCTGCGGCAAACAATTTGTGAGATTTTTGCCTCGCAAGCGGTGAAGTAAATGTCTATCGTTGTTTGATATTTGCCTCGGCGAGTCACAAGCAATGATTAAGCTGAACTTCCTCTTGTGTGCCCTGCCAAGTCGCGTTCGAGTAATATCTTCTGCATGGACTTCTGTAAACATAATCCGATACTGATCGATAGTCAGAGTGTTTGTACAGCTTAAAGATAAAGGTGCACGCTTTTATACGGTTTAAACTGGCCAATACTGAATCACTCAACAATGTAGTTGTTAAAGAAAACTTTGTTTCTGATTTGAGTTGTCGGTCCTGTAAAAATCTTACATATCAAACATCAAGTCATCATAAACTCGACGGAGCCTATGATCATGGCAAACTGTAGAAATTAAACCAAGCAAAAACAAAAACAGAAAATTCTTCTGTCGTTTTAAGTTTAAATGCTGTACCCTAAATCACTTCAGTTCGATTTAAACTTCTCAGAATGTTTCAGCAACAAAATTATTAAAAAGTTTACTTTAGCTTTTATTTTTAATTATTGTTTCTCGCGCTAGCCCGCATTAGGCCATTATCAACCACGTGAAGATATATATGTCGATGAAAGCAAACTTTCAAGTCTACTCACAAATTGAGTCCCAAAATCCTTCGCAGGCCTGACCTTGTAGACATAATTTATCCTTTCGGGCTTCAGTATTTCAAAGTAGATCAAGTCTGCGCTTTCAAAGAGCATAAAGTCCGTTGTGGTATATAGACGCAGACGTTCGAATGCTGTGAAAGAAATCACAGTAAAATTACATTGCAACGGTATTTGAGACCCTGAGTGCTGACAAAAATAGATCAATTAAATACCTGCAAAAATGTGTCGTGGAAATAATATAAAAAGGAAGTAAAAAATTGCAAGAGAAATCCATTTCCTCTTCATGATATCAGCTAGATTATATCCGAACAGGTGCTACCACTGGCGCATGCTGGGAATGGTGAACTTCCCAAACCGGAAGTTGTTGAACTTATCCTTCCGGTTTGCATAGAACATAGCTCCAAATCACACTGCCACGAGATAAAATAAAGCCTGTGCTTAAATTTGTACATAAATTACGTAAATTTGGTTCTGGGTTGCAGCTCTGTTAATAAATTGAGTGATCTGCGAATGTGAATTTTTTTTAGGGGGGGCTCTGGGGACATGTTCCCCTCAAAAATTTTGGGTTTAAGCTCCTAGAAATGCAATTTCCAGACCCCATTTGCCCTTTATCATTTTTGTTTTTGCACCCTTGTTCTTGCATACCAGTTTAAGAGAGCATGTGAAAAGCTCCATTGGGGAGAAGTCAATAAAGTAAAGTTTTGTACGACACAAATTCTGAGGAGCACCATTTCAATAAAAATATGCAGAACTACACATTTTTCAGTTTGGTGAAAAAATATTTTAAGTTGTCACTGTGTAAAAAAATGATACAAATGTTTTGGACTGTAGTCATTTGCCAGGTTAAAGTGTGTGTAAAATAACTGAGACATGGTTATATACCAAAAATTAGTATCCTGGGTGCTAATTAATTTTTTGCCTTTTGAGTGTGGGCACCCTAATCAACTTTTCAATGTTTTTAGCAATTAGCAACTTTTTTTAACATGATTTCCCTATAAATAAGCCCCCTGTCTAGGGCAAGTTTTGAATAAGCCCCCTCTCTAATAAGCACCCCTTCTCCCCACAACCCCAATTTAAAAGCAAAGGGGCTAAATTAGGTATATCATGTCAAAAACATTTTGTCAATATTTGGTGCTAATTATAATGCCAGTGGTCTGAACACAGAGTAACTAGTTGCTATTAAATCTGTTTGGTATTGCGACTTCATGGAGTGCTTCTTTCTTTGGCTAATGGCAATCTTTGAATAAGTCCCTCCCCCCTTCCTCTTTAATAAACTCCCATCTCCAAGCCCCCCATTTGGAAAGTCAAACTTGGATCTTATTAGAGCAATTAGGGTATAACAGTATAAAAAACAACTTCAACACATCACTCAGGATATTCAATTTCCTTCACTGAGTACAATCATATAATTTTATTCTCCATGTCCCAAGACATAACATCAAGGAGAATCTCAGACAATTCTAACAGGATGACATACTTTGAAACTGACTCCCCCACTAGTATAGCCCCTCATGGTTATTCTGGGTAGCCAGCACCTTATTATAAAATATCAAAAATTTGTCAACCTAATATAGCTACAGTCAAGGTGAAATAAATGGTTGTTGTTAAAACTATCCAATGTCAGCCACTGACAAAATGAAATAATCAAAACATCACTTTTACATCCACTTGGAGTGCTGAATTTCTATTTTTTTCATAAGCTTTTTAGGGGGCTGGTCAGCTAATGTTGGAGACTGGACATTATTGTTAATTTTTATCACTTTTTTAGTGGTTGCTTACATGAGGTGGGCACTAAATCAAGTTTGGGTCCTAATTCAAATAAATGTGGTAGTTTTAAAAATGGAGTTGTTTTAAACAAACAGAGAGATCAATCTTATGCATATAATATGCCACAAAACAATTTTTTCAATCCATGGCTGCTATTCCTTTTATTCTTTAAAAATATTTTCTTTTAATGGGAGCAGAGAAAAAATTATCCATGCTAAAGTTGAAAAGCCCTAAGCAAAACACAAGGATTAAGAAAATGTAGTTAGAAAATACTCTTTTTGATTCTTCATCAAAGAGCTAGGGTTTTTGAGATACCAAGACAAGTAGCTTAAATTGTAAAAAAATTAAAAAATCAGTTTTTTCAACTATAATTGAAAGTCATCTTCAGGGATAAATAAAAACAGGAAAACAAACAATCTGCTAACATGTCAGATTTTTTACCTCAGTTACACTTGTAAGAGTATTACACAAAATCTATAACATGTATATGTGGGTGATGGAATGGGAGGGGCACTGTATCCCTTCTTTCCCCACCATCCCCCCCCCACAATAATTTGTTATTTTCTGGATAACAACAGCAACTTTTGAATAGGACTTTCTTTTTTATAATGAACTATTAATTATTATTTCTACTGTGTCCCCCCAAACATCCACTGTGACCCCCCCAACAACTATTTTTTGCTTTTGCTGCCTATTGATGTAAATAGATCTTGGTTATAAATAAACTCTAGTTGGGTGATCATTGGCTCCTTCATCTTGTACTTAGTTCTTCCTCAAACAATTGCATCTTTTTACATTTGTTATGGCCAACATCACTACTTAGTATCTCTTGGAACTTATAAACCATTGTGCATCTCATTGCTAATTTAATTTCATAATCTCTTGAGTGACTGATGTGACTTGCTTGTGCTGATAATTTCAGTTGCCTCTTTTGGTTTCATCCTGTTTATTTCTTCGGTACTGTAACCGAGCGAATACAACTTTTTCTTCATGAGTGCTGTGATCTAGATAACAGATTCCAACACATTAGTTTATTATACTAACTGAAATCAAGAACATGACTGTCATGATTAAGTAAATAAAATGAATATTAATATTATATATACCATGTAAAAAACCATTAAACTGTAATGTAATGGATGTAAATCTAAAAAATTGTACTTTCATTCATTATTGGGCATGGAGTAAAATTAATGTTAGTATGGATTAGTATTTATCAAAGCAACCGATATCCATTTTCGTGCATGATTGGCTCCCGTATATCTTGTAATATCCATGACTATTAGTTGATTTTGAAGCGGTAGTCAAAATGGCAATTGTGTTACCTGTTAGTTATAGTGAGAAAATGATTGCTTTAAATGTAGAACCATTCCTGAAAACATGAAGAGGACAACAAGATTTGACTTTTGGTTTTAATGGTTAGGACAAAATTTTTTCTTTCAAAATCTGCTTAAAATCTACGACATTTATGTCCTTCAAAAACCCTGAAGAATGTAAACAAAACTCAAATGTACATGAAGCGCACTAGAAAATAATAGAAAAAAAACTTAATTTTTGTCCTTTCTTTGAAAAATGGTAAATAAAAAACAACTACCCCCTTTGGGTCGGTATCTAGCTCTAGATATATACCTCGATGCTTTGCACCTCAGTATGTATCCACCACTATTCACCTCCCCTTCTGGGGATAGTTTTTGTTAATAATTATCATTGTTACAAAAAAATTACATTTCCAGGACTAGTAGAGAAAAGTTGGTAATTTGTAGAGAGGGAGAGGTCAAAGGAAGTTGAGTTTATAGTCCTTGAAAGACTGGACCTCCTGAAAGGGGCCTAGAGAATATACTATTTACCCCAAAAACCTTAGAAATTCTTTTAACAAAAAAATGCCCACCTGTAACCGCTCTGACAAAAAGTTTGGTAAAGAGAGGTTGGCCCTCCCTCCACCTGACTTGGTTCACTGCCCCCCGCAGTTTTGGTCAAAAAGTCGCGTTTCCTTTCAACAGTCTTCAAAGAATCCTGGTTAATGTAAGTGCCACCTAGTTGTAAGTCCCCTAATTACAGTCTATAACCCCGAGTATTAAGTCCCCTTGTTATAATCCTGTTTTCACGATTAAGTCCCTTTTGACTCTTGTTATAAGTCTCCAAATTAATAAAGTAAGAAAACAACTCCAAAAAACATTTTGGAAGTGTACTAAAAGTGTTCTCTTGGGAATTGCTTACTAAATTTAATATATTTAGTACACTTCCAAAATGTTTTTCGGAGTCATTTTCTTACTTTATTTATTACAATTGTTGGCTGGAAATGGATACTGGACTAATCTCCAAATTAAGCTCTCCCACTTATAAATGAAGCCTTTGGTCATAGTCCAGAGCTATATAAGCTCCCCGGTAGGTTCTTTTGGTTCTAGGCTTAGAACTAAATAAATGATTTCACCAAGAACCCTTAAATAACAAGCCCTCAGAAGCACTAGCCCCTCAGACTTTATTCCATAATTTTTTCACGGTTACTTTGTTAATAATTAAGATAATAAAAAAAGTCATACAAGTCATTAGCAATAATAAAAAAATAATACAGAATGTTGTGCAAGCTCTGTACTTGATTTGTATTAAATAAGATTTTAGGAATTTCAAATTGATTACCGAAAAATATACCATAAAAATATATGTGTTGTAAATTAATATACCATGAATGGAACTTGTGCACAGGTTTTTCTCTTACCATACCAATAAACATCAATTGCTTTCTGGGTGTTGTACCTATATCAATAAAAAAAATTGTATCAAAATAATTTTGAGCTGCTCAACTGATTGCTTTGTGAAGTATGTATATGGCAACAAGAAGTTACTTGCTACATTCACCTACTACGACTTAGCTATTTGAACACTCAAAAACCACACCCATTATGTTGATGACTGAGCAAGGTTGGTAGGGCAAAGTTGGTATTGGAAAGCAAGAGGGTAGGGGTGGGGGGTGGGGACTGAAGGAAATAGAAATGATGAGTTAAGTGTAAATGGCACAAATCTCCTCTATGAGGAAATTTGCATATTTTACTAATTATATATGGGGGGGGGTTAGGTCATCTTCCCCCCACCCCCGCTGCCTTGACCATGAATGAGAAGTAGCTTGGCCTTTTCAAGAAAGTAGTAATGAAACTGACTTAATTTCGGATTCTTTTTAGTTCACACTAGTACATAGGCACACACACTGAAACGAGCAAAAATGAAATCCAAAAATAAAAGATAGATAAACATAAAATAAGAAGGGGATACATACTTAAATTCTGAAATAAAACTGAAAACAAAATTGGCATCGGACAAAATATCGCACGTACATATACGCTTCTGTTTTGATTCATCGTTTACAATGGTATCTTAAAGCGCTCAACCGACTTACTTCCAGGTGTTAGCATAATACAAGCATAGCATGCCGACATTCCTACATTTGCGTTGTGTCAAATTCCATATCTTCTGTAATCTCGCCGCCATTGACTTTTGCCGGGTGGCCGCGGTGGGAGACTGGCTTATAGATTGTGGAACCCAGTATTACGGCGTTTACCCGCATGCGCCATTTTGGGATTCTGTGCGGTCCGTTCTGTGCACGTTTTTCCGTTTTGTTAAACCTAAACAAAATAGCGGGCAGTTAAGCTGAAATATTTAGGAATGAAGGTCGGAAAAAATTGTCTGCCAAAACTACAAAGGAAAAGAAATGACTTAATGGTGTTTTGGTTACTTTAAAGTTTAGATGACAAGCCGGCAACCGACCCGTTCTAAACCCGCGGCCGCGCTTGACTTCTCAAACTCTCAGTTGGATGATGTAGAAAGCTTTCAAAGTCTAAGATCAGGCGGTCGAAGGCATGTCCGAGGACAGAAGCGTGAGGTTGAAGTAGTTAAAGATGATGATATTAAAGAGGTGAAGGAAGTTGTTAAGTCAGATCCGGTAAGTTCTCTTGTAAAACGTCAACCACGTCAACAGTTCGGAACGAGTTGTTGTTATTATTATGATTAACTAATGGAAAGTACTAATGTTTGTCTTTTAACTTAAATCAACACTTTGGCCCCGGAAGACTAAACACATGGGAAATTGTAACCTTCCCCTACTGTAAGATCATGTCATTAACAAGATACGCCATTTTTGTTTTCGTACAACTTCAGTTTCAGGGCCGTGTAGTGCTAGGGTGCAAATGT
>JAOBRD020348791.1:0-20662 GCA_027575215.2 Hydrozoanthus sils | reverse complement strand
AAGTTGAGGGAAACATGAATCGAGGGAAAACAAAGCTTTGTTTCCCGAGGGACTATGATTTAAGTGCTTTGTTATTTATTTAGACTTTCCTTTTAACAGTCTTACAGCAAAAACAAACAAACAAAGAAGTCGCGCGGGCAATAACTGCGCAATTTGTATCCCGGCCGGGTTACGTTTGAATTTGACCAGGGGCACATGACCAAGAGTCAACAAATCACAGTGCTCGTCAAGTACGTTCTGTTGAAAGAAATTCTAGGTATATAACATAGTTTTTTGTTTCTTATAATGTTTTCCTACAGCTCTTCGGGGAACAGTATTAAGCGTCTTTGAGACTGGAATAAATGACACAGATTTTGGTTGGAAGTACTACAGTGTGAAAATTGCAGAAATATTCAAAGGAAAGCAAGAAATCCTTAATGTTACAAGAAAAGCAGATATCCTTGCCGGATCCAGTATTTATGTTAAAACTAGCAGACATGGCGCAGCCTGTGGTGCAACATTCCAGTTAATGACTGACTATTTAATAACAGGTTTGATCGAAATTTGCAAGGAACAGCTTTAATAAGTATGCATCAACTCGTTCTACACGACTTGTTCATATTAAATCCATTCAAGGGACAGTGAGAGCCAGCCAGATACTGATGCCTCATAGTTGACAAGCGCATCGCACGTGGAACCCACGCATTTGAATATCACCTCACGCCTGTCCCCTGCACGCAAAGAGAAAATCCCATGCAATTTGTGATCTTTGTTCTATTTCTCAATCATTTTCAAAATTACCTTTCAAACCATGATCGTTTCAAAATTATTACAGGTAACTCTAAGAAACATGATAAGGCCGTTGGTTTATCATGAAAACCTTCCCGAAGTTCAGTGGGGGCGGGCGCTTTTTATTTTTTATACTATCGAGGACTACCGAGTCAGTTTGGGAGTAAATGTACACTAATAACTACCAAGTATAAAGTTATGCTACAATCAAACTTGTTCTACAATTCAAAGCTTTGCGTCGCTTGGTCACTAACGGCACATACTGGGACTCAAGTGTCGCAATATGCCGCCGGCTAAACTGTTTCTCACACTGTTTATTGTTTTGCAAAAGGAAAGAGTTTCTCAAATTTTCTCATATATTTGCTTGATTTTAAAAATGAAAAAAAGTCAAATGCGCTGGCAAAAATCAGTGCCCGCGCTGCCATGATAAAGCGAAATATTTTTTCAAGTGGTCTAAACACCACAAAAATCAGGATATTAGATATGTCAGTTACAAATTACAGTATATGTGAATTTTAGAGTATTCCTTCATGTTTTAACAAGTTTACTTTAGCTCTGCTATAATTACTTGGCAGAAGAACAAATTTTTAATTGTTATACATACTGTACGCCTGACTATGGTGTGTGGGATTTCGAGAAAATCCTACACCCAACTTTTTTGAAAACTTGGCATTGAAATGTTCCTTTATATAGTTTGTCATGCAAATACCTAACAGCTTTTTCAAAAATTGAAAGTGTAAAAATACCTTTTTGAAGAATGGGAATTGTTCCCTAGGTTTGAAAAATACCTGATAGATTTTTAAAGAAAAAATGCTCTCTGAGTTTGAAAAATACCTGACAGCCTTTTGATGAATGGGAAGTGTTCCTCTAGTTTTAAAAATGCCTAACAACTTTTTCAAAAATTTAAAAAAGTTCTCTAAGTTTGAAAAATACCTAACAGCTTTTTCAAAAATTGGAAAAGTTCCCTAAGTTCGAAAAGTACCTGACAGATTTTTAAAGAATAAATGCTCTCTAAGTTTGACAAATACCTGACAGCTTTTTGAAGAATGGGAAGTGTTTCTGTAGGTTGAAAAATACCTAACAGCTTTTTCAAAAATTAGAAATGGTCCCTAATTTTAAAAAATACCTAACAGTATTTTCAAAAATTGGAAATTTCCCTAAGTTTGAAAAATACCTGACGGCTTTTTGAAGAATTGAAATTTGGAGCTTAATACTAAAAAGGCGTCTCAGCCAAAACCTTAGGGCCCTTAGGAAGTAAAATGAATATAAGGCAGCCTCGTTCCCAGGATTCGAAGGGCGGGCATGAGAGAACCCTTGGAATGGGGTTGAAAACAAGGATGGAGAGAATTTTAAAATGTCTTGACCATCACTTCTATTTTTTCAACCAGGTTTCGTTACACGTGGTGAGAATAATGTGTCAACTAGCATTTGTGATTGGAACAGACAATGGAGCAGTCTGCCATCAGAATACCAACACGGCTTCGCCAATTTTGGAGACCGTGTCTGTTCTAGAGGGCATTCTCTTAAATACAATAAACACATTTTAGAATGGGTTGTCTTGCTAGCAATTGCATATTGTTTCGATTTTGAAAAATGAGTTTTAAGTCTTTAGTCAGTGTTAACTAAGTAAACTAAGATTGTACCAAACATCTAACAAGTAATCTAGAAACTATTTACATACAGTGGATAGTGGTACCATTTTCTTAGGCAATTTTCACGTGCACTCAGTTTAATAAAATTTGGAGATTAATGCTGATCTAAAGAACCAAGACTTAGAAAAGGATCTAGCTTTTTATCCCTGCATTTGCTATGCCTTAAGCCTTTCGAATGTATTACGTAGTTTTAAAAAGGCCAGAAAAAATTGGTACAGCTACTGCTGGTATAATAAGGATCGTGTAGTCAATTGCTATCTTAGCATCTGTCCTAATTTTAGACATAAATCAAAGATTGTAAATTTTTTCGATTTAAAAAACTTAACATTTTTTTTCATCCGTATTTGTTTTCTGACAGTCCACATTTGCCTTGTAAAATCTATAACTATATAAAAACAAATATTGATATCCGTAATTTTCTTCTTCAAACAGTACGTCAAAATATCAGTATCATTGAAAAATCTTGGGATTTGGAACACCTACTTTGCTTTTTGCTGGTAGGCTCGCTACCAAAATCCGTCAACCTATAGTGAATTGTGTAATTAAAACCTCTAGGGAACTCAAACTTTCCTAAGTATCTTTATCTTTGAATTGATAGCATGCTGTTAATTGTTTTGACCATGGAATGGACCATATATCTTCTTAAGTAAGCTAATATATTTCTTTCTAGTTCACTCATAAAAGACTTTCTCGTTGAAACAATTTAAAATGCCTATGAAGCGAAACATTTTATTGTCTCAGTGGATAGAACTTGCCAAACGAGGAATGGCGGTGAAAAAAATATGTCAAAATCTTTTATGGTCTTCGAGATATTATCGTTTGATGTTTTCAACTGATGATGTCAATTTGTTTTTAGGCAAATTTGCATTTTTCTAAAAATCTGCTGCCAATCCATAATCTTTGGATGAATTTGAGCCAATCTTGGACCAATGATCTATATAGCTTGAGAAACACCACAAGCCCTAGTTTGGCCCAAACTCAACTCATTCAACTGATTTTTTTTTCGAAATTTGTCTCGGCCTCATTAGTAATAACATAAACTTACCGCGCGTATTTTTTTTTTATTTCTAAACCATACACTTTCCCTTCAATACATGCAAATAGTATACTTTTTTAAAAAATCTAGGAATCTTACATTTTTATTCCCTTAGTATATCAGAAACGTGTTGCATGGTCTGCCAGAGTGGCTCATGTATAGTAAATGTCATTCAAAACTGTTTTTACCTTTTCATATTTTATTAAGTTTTAAAAAAGCTGTGAAAGATGAAATAATGTGACTCGCTTGACTCAGCTTCAAAGTTTATAGGTTCTTCACATTCTTTCTTCCGGGACCTTGAGTCGCCTTAAATCGCTCTAAGTCGCAGTCATTTTTCACCCCATTATAAATTACCTTAAGCCGCAGTCCTTTTTCACCCCATTTTCCTTAAGTAGCCTTAAGTCGCCTTAAATCGCACTAAGTCGCAGTCCTTTTTCACCCCATTTTTCCTTAAGTAGCCTTAAGTCGCCTTAAATCGCACTAAGTCGCAGTCATTTTTCACCCCATTTTTCCTTAAATCGCCTTAAGTCGCAATAAGTCGTTCTGCGGCGACTTAACGACCCGAAGTAAGCCTTGTTTAAATAGTTTTTCTAAGTGACACTTTCTCATCAGTACCAAAGTAGTTTGAGACACATTGTGTCTCAGTTATGGCATCACTAAGTCGTTTAACTACGTGGAGAACTATGCAGCCTGCTTAAAGAAGTTATGGAAAGTATCTTTTAGATATCAAAAAACCACGAAAACTCAAGGTTAGCTTAGTGTCTCAAAGTCCGAATTCCAGAATTGCACAGAAACAAAGATTAACGTATTTCTACTGCCCAGGGGCCAGTTGTTCGAAAGTCGATTAACTTTAAACCAGGATTAGCTTTTAACAAAAACCTATTGGTTGTCATGGTAATTTACCCTGGGTTAGAGCTAATCAGACAGACAGATGCCTGAGGAAGATCCTGAAGATATCTTGGACAGATAAAATAACAAACGAAGATCTTTGGAAACAAACAAGTCAATAGGCCATTCAAACATAAATTAGGCGAAGGAAATGGAGATGGATCGGTCACATGTTAAGAAAACATCAAGACAGTGTTACAAGACAAGCGCTGAAATGGAACCCCCAAGGTAAACGAAAAAGAGGACGCCTCAAAAACACCTGGAGGCGTGATGTTGAGGCAGAAATGAAGTTCTGGGGCCACACATGGAACACCTTAGAAAGATTGATGGCCTATGCTCCAGGAGGAGCTAAGGGCTTAACTAACTAACTAGAGCTAATCGTCTTTTGAACAACTGTGCCCTGATGTCTAGAAATTACTATGGCTAAGACCAGCCTGTTCTGATACTAGACAAAATAAAGTGTGAGTTTCTTAACTGATTAGACTAAACGTTTCGCAACGTTTGTATGAAGTGAGCTGCTAAAGTATGAGAAAAGGTTATTCTAAACGATAAAAAGAAGAGCTTCAAGGAGCTCCCACGAGAAAACCTCTTGGTTAAGACAGTCCCTCTTAAACATTGTTGTACAATCAAAACAGACCACTAAAGGCACTATCCATTCATGATGGCTGAATTTGTTATACCTAACGCAGCACACTGTAGTTTCCATGGCTTATGTAATAGTACACTCTTTTTAAAAAACCTTATCTATAAGAACATGAGGCTGAAAAACAAACTGACTGTAGCCATGGTGACCCGTTCACAGTCCAACGCATCCCATTTGTATACCTTTAGAACAAGAAATATAACACAATTCTGCTGTACAATATATATTAGGAGCAGAAGTAGTGAATCTTCACTCTGTTTATTATGGTGAATACTTTCTAAATGTGTGAAGTTTTAATCTAAAAGTGTGTATCTACGTACTATTTTTTCTTTCTAAAATAGTTTATGGTGATTTCAGCAGTCACTTGTGGTATATATTATAAATGCAAACTTTCTGACATTTACAACTTTCGACCAAAGCACCGCACTTTAACATGCAGACTTTAGAACAAGAAAGATAACACTATTGTCTTCGTAAATATTATAGCAGAAGTAATAATTATGGTACTCAGAGGAACAGCTGGACAATGGCGACTCTTTGAAATCGGCGTCAGCACTTTGTGCCCCCTCCCAAATTCTAGATAGGGTTCTAAGTATTAGACATGTTCCTTAATTCATAGTCGGGATCTTTTGAGAGAGTGAGCGGCAGTGGCAACCTTATTTGATGTCAAAACATTTTTGGCATAGAAAAGGAAAATATCATAATATTTGTATCAAGCCCTCTCCCTCCGTTTATTGGTAATAATTGTACTTGTTCTTCTCTTTCCTTAGACTTTAAGAATTAGTGCTTGATTTTGGCTTAACCCATGGTTAAACGGCCTTTGAACAACCTAGACTGGCTGTTTTCTACGTACAACGGCAGTTACGTTAGTGAGCCTGCTGTTGCTATGGTAACCTATTTTTGGAAGTGTGTTTTTTTTTTCATTTTTGGCCTTTCATACCTTTGACACATACTTTCATAAATAAGAACCAAGAGAAATCTTTTTAGCCAATAAGTCAATTTGTTTCTTTTATGTTAAAGAAATAAATCGATAGCTATTAAATTTATTACATCACAGGTCTTGCGCAATAACGTCATTGAAAGTTGAATATCTTGAAAATTATACATAATGATGAACGTCGTCACAACTAGTTATGTTTTGTTATATTGTATAGAGTATTTGTAATCTGAAATTTTTTAACACATACTCGAAATCCAGCAATAACTTTTCAATAATCAGTTTTTCGTAACCATCTTCATACTTTGAAATGCTACATTATACCAAAGACAAATGAAAGATAAACCTAGAAAAAAAATTCAAAACGCCCATAGCGGGAATCGAAGGCACGACAACCCGATCACATTGCAGGTGCTCGTACCGCTGAATTACCGAGGTAACTACAGTAGCAGAGTGGAAACGAATAATCCAAGAGAAGCTAAGCTATCCCAATCCCAGTCCCAACACGACGGAAGTGTAGGTCACTCTTTGGTGTCGCCGCTTTACTTGAGCCATCGGACATGTTACACTACCGTTAATGTAATATAAAAGTTAAACACTCTAGAGTTTGAACTCTCTGAATAAAATGTTTATCGATGCTAGCGTTTATCAATTCCGGCTTATTTTTGGACACTCCAGGGGCCTCCTCTTTTGTTTGCGCTTTATGATTGGTTGTATGCGGCGGGGAAAAAAACTTCGCAGGATCCCACCCCCCAAAAAAGAAAATGTTGGGAAGAGATTAATTTCTTCGTTTGGTTACAAAAAGAAATATTAGTACTGTTAGAGAAGGAGTACAGATGAATAGATAGGAAGTAGGGAATAAAGAGGGAGTAGAAGGGACAAATAGACAGGGGGAGTAAGAAGGAGGATTAGAGAAGGAGGGATTAGGGAAGTAGGAAGTGAGGAGTAGGAGGGAAGGAAAAGAGAAGGAGTAGGAGGGAAGAAAAAGAAGGAGGAGTAGGGAGAGAGGAGCAGGAGGGAAGGAAAAGAGGAGGAAGAGTAGGGAGAGAGGAGCAGGAGGGAAGGAAAATAGGAGGAGGAAGAGTAGGGAGAGAGTTACAGGAGGGAAGGAAAATAGGAGGAAGAGTAGGGAGAGAGTTACAGGAGGGAAGGAAAATAGGAAGAAGAGTAGGGAGAGAGTCCTGAGCAGGAGGGAAGGAAAATAGGATGAAGAGTAGGGAGAGAGGAGTAGGAGGGAAGGAAAATAGGAGGAAGAGTAGGGAGAGAGTTACAGGAGGGAAGGAAAATAGGAGGAAGAGTAGGGAGAGAGTAGCAGGAGGGAAGGAAAATAGGAGGAAGAGTAGGGAGAGAGGAGCAGGAGGAGGGGAAAATAGGAGAAAAAGTAGGGAGAGAGGAGTAGGAGGGAAGGAAAACAGGAGGAAGAGTAGGGAGAGAGGAGCAGGAGGGAAGGAAAATAGGAGGAAGAGTAGGGAGAGAGGAGCAGGAGGGAAGGAAAATAGGAGGATGAGTAGGGAGAGAGGAGCAGGAGGGAAGGAAAATAGGAGGATGAGTAGGGAGAGAGGAGGAAGGGGGAAGGAAAAGAGGAGGTGGAGTAGGGAGAGAGGAGCAGGAGGGAAGAAAAAGAAGGAGGAGTAGGGAGAGAGGAGCAGGAGGGAAGGAAAATAGGAAGAAGAGTAGGGAGAGAGGAGCAGGAGGGAAGGAAAATAGGAGGAAGAGTAGGGAGAGAGGAGGAAGGGGAAAGGAAAAGAGGAGGTGGAGTAGGGAGAGAGGAGTAAGAGGGAAGGAAAAAAGAAAAAGTAGGGAGAGGGGCGGTAGTAGAAAGGGAGAAGCAGGAAGGTAGGAGAAAGAAGGAAGGGGAAGGTTGGAGTAGGGAGAAAAGAATTGGGAGGAAGGAGTAGCTTGAGAAAGGGGGTCGCTCATTTCAAAATTGTAGTTTTTATTGTTTCATTCATTTAGTTTTACAAAGTTAGTCATCCTACCTTGGCGTAGAATGATTTGTGTCTTTCTAGTTTGCAACATTTTTTTGTGCCATCTATTTTCTTGTTTAGCAAGTTAAGATTTATAATACTGTTACAGATGCTGTTACCGCGAACTCCTACTCTAAGGATTCCCTAAGCAGCGAGGTAAAAAATTAGAAACTGTAAGCACAAATATTTGAATGGTTTTATGAGTTAAAGCTTAGCTGCCACCGTACAGTATATATACCTTGTCATAGATTCAAGAAACTTCTAAATTTCTTTAATGCAAAAATTTTTGTTTGTGATTGCACATGAATGTTGGCGTGAAACCTCATCGCGGGTCTGCCCAGAAGATCTCACTGCCTTAATAAGTCTGAATTTCCACGTTCTTTGCTCCAACAGACTGTCAGAATAGTCAATAAACGTTTTCCTAGCAACAGAGCTGGGAAGGAGATCTATACTGAAGGAGTCTATGCGAAGAACTACAATGTTGGAGCCAGCCCAGTAAACAGCTTGCTGTAACTCTGCCTTACAGTTTTCACTTAATACCGAGTTTGAAGACGCAAGTATGAGAACCTTTCTGCTTTCGCAGAGGCACTGT
The DNA here is from genome assembly GCA_027575215.2 of Hydrozoanthus sils. Classification (NCBI taxonomy): domain Eukaryota; kingdom Metazoa; phylum Cnidaria; class Anthozoa; order Zoantharia; family Hydrozoanthidae; genus Hydrozoanthus; species Hydrozoanthus sils. The sequence continues at coordinate 12,179 of JAOBRD020348791.1, read as the reverse complement.
ACAAGGTTTTCATGCCAGGGCTTGCCAGGGATCCAGTCTTTGTAGTCGATACAGTATTTTATTGAGTTTTCCTCTAATAATGGAAGTAGTAATTTAGTGAGAAATTCCCCATCTTGACGGCTGTATGATATGAACAAGTCGTGTTGAAACTCTGTGTGAAGAGAAAAATATACGTCTGTACTGACAATTTCCTTCCTCGATCCTTACTAAACATTACTACAAATCTAGTATACCTGCAAGACTATCAAATAATGATGAAGGTGTTCCAGTTGGATAGATCAACCAATCTTCAGTGATAACACTTAAAGACAAATAATAGTTATTGGGTCAGACGATCTCTGAAAGTCTTTTCGGCAAAGTCAGTTTTTTTTTCATGAAGTTGCGGTCTTGAGATGTGATATTTTTGATATCCCAACACCGTTATATCCTACGTTAAAGCCCCCCTCCCCCCCCCCCCGGATAAGCCCATTGGCCAACGAAGATATTGATCCCCCCGTTTGTAAGCCCATCTACTGTATAAGTGCATTTCTTTTGCGTTTCTTTCAAATTGTTAATTGAAAGTTTTGGCCATAAACGTTTTATAAATGTTTTATAATAAGTTCTCCGTTTATTGTGACGCACAACAATAATTTAACAAACGTATCACAAAATGTAATGGCATTTTAACTGTAATTCGTTTCTCAGATACGTTTATTATGTCGTTCCCCTAGACATATTTGATGAAAACTTGCCCGAGGAAATTGGATAGATTATTTAAGGCGACCAAAATGCCACGTTTAAGCAAGCCATGAAAGTAAAAATACAACAAATAAAAATTATACAATAGCTTTAACTAAATATTTTTCATCTTCGACATCTATCAAGAATTTTTGAAAAATTCAGCCACTTACTCTTTCGTGGTTTGCGTACAGGCTTTTGACCGCCTGTGCAGTACAAAATTGCAGCAAATATTCCTGCCAAAATGATGCCTCCTGACACGCCTCCGGCAATCCAGGCTGAACCATATGAATAAAACGCAACAAGAAAATGTGAAGGTTAGATAATGAATAGAACGCAACAAAGGTTAGATAAATACTAATTGTCCTTTTGGATGTCTCCTTCCTTATCATCGACACTATTATCATCAAAATCATCATCAAATACCTGACAAATTTGTTGATGGAGACCGTGTTGGCAACCCTGGAACGTACTCTAGACTTCCTTTAGGAGGGTTGTAGCTAACTAGTGAAAAATTTTCCAAACGTGGTAAAGGAGAAGTTGTTACCTATTGAAATAACAATATACTTCAGCAAACTATACACTAACAAAGAATATTTTCACAAATGTGCTGCTGAACTGGTGCTATATATAAAGAGCCATGGATCAAGAGCTGTTTAATGAGAATGTGATAAGCATTTTAACGGAACGGGAGTAAATATTTGGCAAGTGATTGACACTTTCGTTAGGAAACACTTTTGCACCACTCTTTGGAAGATGGAAGAATTGATGTTTGTTTGTTTGAACGTATGAATGGATGGATAGATGAATGAATGGATATGATGTGTGAATAGATGGATGGACGAACAGACGAATGAATGAATGGATGGATGGAAGGATGGATGGATGGATGGATGGATGGATGGATGGATGGATGGATGGATGGATGGATGGAAAGATGGATCGATTGATCGATGGACGGGTGGACGGGTTGATGGATGGATGGATGGATGAATGGGTGGATGGGTCAATGGATGGATATCGATGTATGGATAGATGGATGGAATGATGTCCAGATAGATGAATTGAATAAATTTACACAAAATTTCATTTAAAGTATTTTCCTTCGATAATTTATCTAAAATTCAATAAAAAGTATCTTACAAAAACCATCAGTACATCCCGGTTGTCCCAATTACGAGTTGCTTGTATTTCATGGTGGCATTCCTTGCACTGCAAACAAAAATCAGTGTCTAGTTATAGGAATGTATGAATCACATCTTCTGTGCCGTGAACATAAAATATTGTTGAAGGGTATAAAAGTAAAATAAGAGACGTAGCAACCAGTTTCAATTGTATTTGACTCAAGGTTTCACGCAACTCGTTCCCAGGGTTCTCTCAGACCCGCCCTTCGAAGGGCGGGTATGAGAGAACCCTCGGAACGAGGTTGGGTTTCACGGGCCAGTAACAGGCCGGCGATAGGACTCGAGGTCTAGATGCCACCGGGGTCCTACGGTTCGAAGTTCTTATCTGAAAGAACACAAAGGTCTAACCGTTTGCAGATGTTAGAGCAAAGGCAGTACCTTCTCCCTAAGTGTTTCAGGTTCGGTACCAGAAATTGAACTCAGGCCTCCTGCATGGCAGACTTGCGCCTTACCAACCGGGCTAACCAGGCAGCGGTTTGTGGAGATTCTTTTATAGTATAGAAATGTACAACAAGCGCGTGCGTTCTATTCAGTGATAGAAACACGCGTGTATTTTTGGTTCAGGAAAGAAGTACTTACAGAAAATAAATTTGATAAACAAAAAGATTAATCTGAGGATGACGTATGCAGATACACCCTATTCATATTCAGAGTACGTACATCACCACAGCCAATCAGAACGCGCGTATCTGCTTATTTTTATAAAAAAGCAAATATAAACAAGTGGAGTATCAAGCTACCATCCTATAATATGCATGTCCCTCTCTTCAGCTCTTTTTTCCTATATTATACATACTTTTAAATTTACTATAATATGAAAGTTAAAGGGCACATTATTAGTTATCTATATAGTGCCCTATCTCTTTTCTCTTATGAATTCCATTATTAAAACACATTATCTCTGTAAATATAAGAAGAAAAAGAAATGAAATAAAAAATAAAATAAATAAATAAAAACGTGTAATGCAAAAGGAAAGCGTAATAAGGTTCGAATCCCGTTAAATCTGAACTCACGTTTTCGTTTTCAAGGTTGCAAAGCTACTACATGTAAAGCAAGGAATTCCACTTCATCGGATAAACAAGTCCTTTCAACAACAACAACAATCTTTTATGATTTGTACTTTAGGTGTGATTTACAGAGTTTTTGTAAGTTTATCTAAACTTAGAAAAGGTACTAGCCCTAACAAATAACTAAGAAGCTAAAAATGGGTTAGGATCAGGTGACAGTTGCACATTCGATATTTGTTTAGGAGGCGGAGATACAAATTCTACTGGATTACAAAATTTCAAGTCATTACTTACACACACATATACATTTATAATTACATAACTTGTTTGATTATAACAAACCTCATCGGTTACACACTAGTGGATGAAAAACAAAATAACGTGAGTAAAAGTTTTCAACCTGAAAGCATTTGAAAATCATGTGGTCTTATTCTAATGTCGTTCCCAGGGTCTCTCTCCCCCTCTCTTTGGGACAAAGAGAGGGAGACATCAGTGGGAACAAGGTTCATCTTATTCCACCAAGAATAAACTTCAATCCAACCACATCTTAAATTATTTTAGTTTTTTATGGAGTTTTCATTCTAAATGTTCCTTCAACACAAAACTTTCCACTCTGGTTTGTTTTCATCTTTTTATTATTTACCATGTGATTAATTCATCCTTTCACATAACCATGCATAAAGACAATAATGGGAAAGCAACCAAATACTGGAGTAGACTCAAGAACGAATGACTTTCATCCAGAGGTGAAAAGTCTCAATGATATATGCATGTACAAAACAGATTGCATCATTGACTATCCATCATTTTACGACCTTAACTCTAAGAGTTGACTTTTCACTGACAACTATTTAAACAATGTTCAAGAAATGATTTTGAATAACTTGTATTAAAACTGGAACACCAAGGGGGATACTCTGTTGAAACTTTAATGGATTTATCGTTTTTTGTTGTTTATATTTTGACTGCAATGAGTAACCGCAAGGCAAGTAGCCAATAGAGAGGGACCACATTAATCAATAACTTTCTTGGTATGAGAGTGAGTTTTTCCCGTGAATGTGAAAGAATGTGAAAGAATGTGAATGTGAAAGTCAATTGAGATATTTGTTAGAAAAAAAGTTTATTTGAGAATCTTGAGTCTGGAGCTTTTGGAGGCTAGTTCCCGACACAGTGGCACCTCCAACACGACTTAAGTGAGCATTATATAAATGATTCCAGCAAGGGAGAAAGTGAGTGAAAATGCCTGAAGGGTCGGACAAGCTGCTACCGATTGACAAGGCAGAACTTAGCACAAATCTAAACCAGTTGCAGCTAAATAACGTGAAGTGTGATGTAATTCTAAACAGTGGACGATGTAGAAAAAATTGAACGTCATGGGGATAAACTGAAGGCCTTAGTTAAGGCCGCAAAAGAGAAAAAAGGCAAATATAGAGGAGCGAAAGTTCAAACAGAAAATCAACATCGCCGAAATAGCCATGTGGGGCAAAGAGATTGATGAAAAGATTGGCGAGGCTAATGTGGCAATAGCTCGACTCAACAAGTATCTAAAGGAGGCAAAAATGAATGAAATGGCCCAGGAACACGAAGTAAAGTTGGCATTTGAGCGAAAAAAGCACGAACAAGAGCTTGTGTCTAAAAACAAGCCCTGGAAGCCACAGCACAAGACCGGCAAAATCGCCACGTGAAGTTGCCAAAGCTCACAATCGCTAAGTTCAAAGGCTCTTATGACATGTGACTGTCGTTCTGGAGGAAATTCTCTGCCGAAGTGGATAAGGCTGACTTAGCGCCAGAAACAAAATTTGCGTATCTCAAGTCGTTTCTGGAGCAGAAAGTGCCCATCAACATCGCAGGGCTTCCGTTCAACGAATCCGGTTACGAGAGAGTGAAGTCAATGCTTGAGAAAGAATATGGGAGAATGTTGGAAATTGTGAGCTTGTACATAAGCAACATTATGAATCTCCCAGAAATTACTGGATCTAATCCAAGACGGGTTCAAGATTTCTACAAGATTCTTGCATTTAATGTTGAGAGTCTCAAGACACTGGGAAAATTAGATGAAGTGAAAGGAAACATCCGATCAGTGTTACAGAAACTCAAAGGAATCAAAGGAGACCAAGAGGGTTAGCAAGAATGGGATTTCAAGGATCTGGTCAATGCTATTCAAAAGTGGAGGGAAATAAACCCTGTTGAAATGGAACTTTACCCTTTGAAGAAGAGTTGAACGAGAGTTTTTTTCAACACGCGGTGCTCGAGCATGTGGGGAACACAGTTCCACAGATTGTGTGAAAATTGTGAGCGCAAGTGAAAGAAGGAAAATTCTCAGCAAGAAAAAACTGTTTCAACTGCACAGGAGCTAAGCACAGGGCTTATCAGTGTAAAAGTTAAGCTGGTGGGTTATGCGTTTGCAGCCAAGCTCACCACACTTCAATTCACCAAAATGAGAGTAAAAGAGAGGCTGGGTCAAGTGCCACTTCACCAGAAACTGATGTTGTTACCCGATTGTTTCGATTAAATCGAATGGAGTTAAATGCAGGGCTTTGCTTGACACTGGTGCTGGTAGCAACTATGCAACCAGTACAATCTTGTCCTTAGCAGATAGCAAACCAATGGAAATTAAAAGAAAGTGTATTTAAATGATGCTAGGGTCTACTGTGACAAACATGGAAATCCATAACATCAAACTGGAGTTAGTTGAAGGTGTATATGAAATGAGTGTGAACGTTTCAAAAGTGAATAAGAATTCAAGTTTTACTCAACCAAGCAAACAAAAGGTATGAGTAACTGATAGAGAATTATTCTCATCTCAAAGGGATCAAGGTGTGTGATATCGATGAAAGGGTTGAACTGGCAATACGCGTTGTTCTTGGTGCCAGTAAGTTTGTGGCTATTAAAACCAAGACATCTGCAAGAGTAGGGTTGCCAGGGCAACCAATAGCAGAGAGAACTCTTCTTGGCTGGACAATTATGAAACCTGGCCACGAAGTTGATTTACAAATGATGATTACTCAAACAACGCACTGTGATTTTGAACAGCTGTGCAGGCTGGATGTGCTTGGCCTGGTGGATTTTGCTGAAGGAGATCAAAATCAAGAATTTAAAGAGCAGCTTACTAGAAGCAAACAGGGTTGGTACAAAACCGGCCTTCCCTGGATAGCAAAATCATATGTCTTTACCCAACAACAAGCAAGGATCTTTGCAGCGATTGAATGCACTCCACAAGAGACTTGCTCGTAGTAATCTAAGAGAAGATTACGGGGAGATTATTGAAGAACAGTTGCAAGAGGGAATTGTGGAGCCTGCCCCAGAACAAGTTAAAGGTAGGAAATTTTATAGCCACCATAAATCCGTTGTTAATCCAGATACAGTGTCCACAAAGTCTTGCATTGTTTATGATGAATCAGCTGGAGCTCACATTTAGAGATGGGCCATCTATTCAGACAAAGCAGTGGAAAGTGTTAGTGAGGGAGCATATGCATCCTGTTGCAGTTTTTGGAGATCTGCAGAAAGCCTTTCTCCAGGTTAGGATCTGAGAAAGTGAGCATGATACTCTTCGGTTCCATTGGAGAGATGGCAAACACTCTGAACTGTGCAATTTGCATTTTACGAGAGCATTGTTTGGCTTAGGCCCAAGTCCTATTTTGCTTGGAGGTGTAATTGAGACACACCTTAAACTGTGGGAACCACAGAACCCTGTTGCTAAAGATTTACTTGAAAGTGTGAATGTAGATGACCCTGCCAGTGGAGAGGTCAATGTGCAACAAGCCATAACACTCAAGGGGAGTGCGGTTAAAATATTCAAGGATGCAGGATTGAAGCTGCATAAGTGGTACTCTAATGTGCCTGTACTTGAAACTGGTCAGACCACAGATGGAAATGTTAGCTATGTAGAGCAACAGCTTGAAACTGGCTCTGGGGGTAAAACTATCCTACTAGGGCTTTCCTGGGACAAAGAAACAGATATGATTAGATTTAATATTCCAGAGCAGAAAGCTGTCCCAACGAAATGAGGAATTCTTGCTAAAATTGCTAAGGTTTATGACCAACTTGGATTAGCCTCGCCTACAACTCTTGTGGGGAAATTTGCCTACAGGGAGGCGTGTGAGGCCAAGTTGTCGTGGGATCAAAGCCTTCCTGACCACATGCTGAGGGACTGGAACAGCTGGGAGTACAGTCTCCCAAGCCAGGTTTCTATTCCCAGATGTGTAGTTAGGTATCAAGAGCCAATTCGCAGTGTACGCTTGCATACATTTGGGGAAGCAAGTGCTTGGGGAGTTTCAATAGTTGTCTATGCAGTTGTGAAGCAAGACCAAGGAATAAGTCAGGGCCTTCTCGCAGCCAAAGCATGTTTAGACTATATCAAGATCTGGCTTCTGCTCATATGGTGGCAAACTTAGCACACAATGTACAGGAAGCTTTGAAGGGATTCGATGTAACTTAAATAACTGGATGGCTAGATAGCTCAGTTGCACTATACTGGATATCTGGTCAAGGCCAGTATTGACAATTTTTTGAAAACAGAGTGTAGAAAATTCAAAAGAAACAAATTATGTGGTGACATGTTCCCAGTGCTCAGAACCCGGCTGATTTAGGAAGCCGTGGTGGCCCCGTAACTGGGGTCACATTGTGGTGGGAAGGGCCTTCTTGGCTTGTGACGTCAGATGACTTGCCCCTAGACATTGTGTTAAAATCATCATCTGAAAGTGACAATGAGGCATGAGAGATCTAGGAAGTTCTTTGTGTGGCAGGTTGAAGAAATCTGGCTGTGAGCACAGAACTGGCGTACATTTCCGTCACATTTGATTTTCATTTAAAAGGCACGTTTTCGTGCATGACATCATGAAAAACGTGCTGAATACTTAATGAGTGAGCCCAAAGCGAGCCTAAAGCGAGCAAGATGTAATGCTCGAAAAACTGACTATGATGTCAGGCTCGAATTCGAACATAAAAAGTGAGTCTAAAATGAGCATAAACCTTTTCACTACGCCGATAAAAATGATTGATGTACAAGCAAACAAAAAGTGAGTCTAAAACAAGCATAAACCTTTTCACTGCGCTGCTAAAAATGATTGAGGTGTAAGCAAACACCACATCTCTCGACAAGATGGAAGACTGTCCAGCAGGCCTGCACCAATTGAAAAATTGCTTAATCACAAACTCGGTTAACCAAAAATACTTTGCTTAACCGATTTCATTTTGCATCATTCTCAACTCAATTGTTTTTCTGACAGTAGGAACAAATGGACTGATGTAATGTGTGTTACTACAAGCTAGCATGAACTGAAATAATGACAAACCAAATTCATGAAGACAAGTTAATTGTTTTTGTATCTAAACTGAACTTTTTAAGTTTTCAAAAACATTCATAAGATAAAATGCTTCATAGACAAATGATCGAGTTTACTATTATAATGACTGAGGGCAATGTGCCCTTTAATGTGATTGGAATTGATTCCACCGAAGCAATTAAGTACCGTTAGGTATTAATTCTGGAGATCGATCTAAGGCATATGTGGCACTTTACTCATGCAGCCTTACTCGTGCAATCCACTTGGAACTGGTTCCAAACATGGAACTGCAGGAATTTATCATCAGCTTCAAGAAGTTTATTGCCCGGAGAGGCAAACCTTGCAAGGTGTACTCTGATAACGGGACTACATTCCTAGCTGCTGCAAAGTGGCTGAATGAAGTGCATAGAGAAGAGAAATTCAACCAATTTCTCTTTGCTAGCAAGATTATGTGGCAGTTTAACCTAAGCAGAACTCCCTGGTGGGGAGGCTAATTTGAAATTTAATTGACTGGCCTTGTCAAAGTAACATTACACAAGTCCATCGGACATGGAATGTTGACCTGGAAAGAGTTGGAGGAGCTGTTGCTGGACGTTGAAACAACCCTCAACAATCGTCCATTGGGGGCGATTTACAATACCAAAGTTGACCCCAAATTCCTTGCTATTCCTTAGGCCAGATCCCTTGGAACTCCTTGAGAAAGACCCAGATAATAAATTACCAGGGAGAAAGCGTTGCACCACTGAGCGTGATACCTGACCAAGTGCAAAGATCAAGTCTTGGAGCAGTGGTATAAAGAGCATTTAAAGTCGCTGAGGGAAATACACCAACGCCCCCCCCCCCCCAGAAGTAAAGGAGGGTCATGTGGTGATTGTGTGACCAAAAGAAAGGAACCGTGGAAGATGGTCTCCCAGAATTTTTACAGAATTGATACGAGGTAGAGACGGAGTAGTGAGAGCTGCAAAGCTGCGATTGGGTACTAGCTCTATTGAAAGAGCAGTGCAACATCTTTACCCCCTGGAACTGTTGTGTGACTGGAAAACTGATGAGCCCAGTTCAAAAGCTTAATCTATGCTGCAGTAGCAGTGAGGGAAAGGATTGCAGAAATTGCTGGTGTAGAACTAGAACTGAACTAACTACTGATTAATTTCTAGGACTGACATTTTTTTGTTATTTACAATATCATATTTTCACATGTATAAAAAAATTTAGGGAAGGATGTTGAAAATTTAACGGATTTGTCATTTTTTTGTTGTTTATATTTTGATCCCAATGAGTAACCGCAAGTCAAGTAGCCAATAGAGAGGGACTACATTAATCACTAACTTTTTGGGTAAGAGAGAGAAAATAGATTAGTTTTTACCATGAACGTGAAAGAATGCGGATTTGAAAGTCAAGTGTGTTGTTTGTTAGTAAAAAAGTTCATTCGAGAATCTTGAGTGTGGAGCTTTTGGAGGCAAGTTCCCAACAACTCAAAGTATACATATAATAATTATATGATGGGGACCAATGTAACATCATATTGCAAACCCCAAAGAAATATGCATGCCTGAAATCTTAGATCCAAAAAATACCCCAGTGAGACATGAAAGACATCAATTGACATCCTTGTAATAAGTGAGAAGTAAACAGGACAAAATCACATTGTATTGTCTTCTTAGTATTAGCAGTTTTTCTGGAAATAGTGTGTTGCTGAAAAAATGTTCAAATGAATACTACCCTGATCCACTGATCACACTGAAAAGTTCACTCAGAGATACAACCAAAATTTTTTTTTAAGACTTAAAAAACAAGTGACCAATCTCTTGACCCCCCCCCCCAAAAAAAACCAAGCATGTAAAATATTCAACCCAAAGTTATGTTGGAATCCCCTCTCCTATTTTGTATACTTGAGTGCCCCCTCCCTCCCCTCTCTCCTTGGACTTGAACACCCTTTTTTAAAAGTTTTACAACTCTAGAACAGCAATTTTTTGACTGACTGACAGGTACACTGTGACTTAGCTACTGAACTATGTGGAGATAACTGACAAAAGGAAAATAGTTTCAATTTGTTAATTTTACCTCTCAATTTCATTCACATGCTTCCTCACTTCCAGAGTCAATGAAGCAATGCCCTTTTTTAATCTAAAATTTAAAAAGAAGCAAAACAAACAACAACTTAAAATAACTCAAGGGTCTAAATGCTAAATTCTCCCAATGGTTATAAAGAGATAATAGGGAGAATGTAGGGAGAATATATTATAACAACTCCATCAAAAGTTACTTGCATCATTTTCTTACACTAGATCTTTTAACTTTTAAATATAATTTTTGCTCAATGTCATTTCAATAAGATTCACGGCTCAACTCTAACAATTATTACCAGATGCTTTCCATTGGAAAGTAAAATATGATCTGGAAAAGGAAAATAGATAGTCAAAATTTCCAAGTGCTTGCCTAGTATGGAAATAGCAAATTTTTTTAGGCATCGTGGAAATTAATACTTTTCATCCCCAGTAAAACAGATCTCTCCTTTTTGAGTCTCAACAATTCTATCAGTCTCCTTTAACCTTGTCACCAAATAACTGATCAGATTGCTTCATCTTTAAAGGATGAGCATTTTTTATTGACCTTTGAATATTAACTTTTTCTATTACAGTACTAGCATTGTTTCTTGTATGTTAGGATTGATGATAGCAAGCAAATTTTGGGTTCTCAGGGTTTCTGTAAATGTAAAGTTTTTGATATGGAAAGTAAAATACCAAAATCACTTTCCATGACGGAAAGTGAAGTGAAAAGTCAGTGTCAAGCCCTGAAAACACTGAATTTGCTACTAAGAAAACACATACATGTGCACAATGTACTAGTGTCAAGATGCTTTGAACTTGTATTGTGAACGTGCCTATTGTATATATATATATTTCATTTATTTTTTTTAATTGCTTTGAACATCAAGTTTTACCACCAATAGGAGTGTAACTGCAAAACTCTGCAAAGTGGAACTAACCCTAATCCTGCTAATATTTTAAAGCCAAAGTCATAAAATCTCAACAAAATTATAAATTTTAGAATTTGTTGAAGCAATGGTCATTTTCAGAATCTAATTGTAAAGGCAAAGAAAATGAATGGTCACTTTGTAGGTTTTCAAGCAGCAGTTTTTAAGTTAGAGTGTTTTTAAATTATATGAAACTGTTTTAGGCAGGATATTCCACTATATCAACATTATGAGGCTACTGAATTCAAAAAACACCTTTGGTAGTTGTAGTCCTTGTTTGGTTTCTCTTAAAAGTCAATCAAATAATTTATAAAAACTTTACTGTGTAAAACAGTTTCGATTTTTTTTTCTGCTGACATTTTGCTTTATTAGCATAAAACTAACTAGATCAGAGAAAGAACAAAGATAAACAACAACAGACTTTTTAACAATAATTACACTACAAGGTGGAGTTTTCTACAAGTTATTTAAAACTCAATAAGGCGGGAAGTAACAAGTTGACTATTAGATTTATATAAAACAACAATGAGTACAATGAGTAGTATAACTGTTTTAGTAGAAACCTGCAACTAGTAATATACTAACTTCGAAATTAAATCATTAAAAATGAGTGTTAATTTAAAGAATCTGCCATGCATTGTTTTTGTTTAAAAATACTGCCGCTTTCAATTCACTACTCACTGTCTATCACTCATTAGTATAAATCGAGTTGCTATCTATCACAAATGCTACAATCTGAATGGTTCCCTACTCGCTATCAGTAATAGATAGCATCTGTGCAATCCAACATGGCGACTATATGTGTACTTCCTGTACCTGTTTGAAGAACTGAATTAAAACTTTTTTATTACCAATTATTATAGTTCTGATGTTTATTCTTGAGAGATTTATACTAAAACAAATAGAACACTGACTCTTAACCCTTTCAGCCTCGGACAGTTTATCAACATCTCACTTCTCCTTACATAACTCAAACAAAGTAATACAAATGGTAATGAGAAGTTGGGAGCT
>JAOBRD020348689.1:0-20673 GCA_027575215.2 Hydrozoanthus sils | reverse complement strand
TGGCTCCCTATATGTTCCAGAATCGAATACAAGGTCTCTCTCATCACTTTCAAGGCTCTTAACGGCATGGCACCTTAATACATTCACAACTTACTTCAACAATATAAACCCGTCCGCCCACTCTGATCCTCAAGTTAGATCCTATTAACTTCTCCAGTATCTAAATCTGTTACCTATGGGGATAGAGCTTTCTCTGTCTGTGCGCCGAAGCTGTGGAACTCCCTGCCCTACCATCTAAGAAACTGTAACTCTCTTCCAATTTTTAAATCCAATCTAAAAACCTTTCTGTTCAAAAAAGCTTTTAATTAAGCCTACTTACTTAGGTTACTTTTAACATTTTAGAACGAGATATATCCAAAAAAATCTTAAGATACATATGCAATTCGATTTCTATTCTGCTTTGTAAGAGCATTGAGCTTGAATAATGCTCCTAAAACTTTTATATTATTATTATTATTATTAAAGATTTGATTTAATTGCCTTGGTGAAAGTTTTTGGAATAGCAGAAAGTTTGTTTTATAAAGAATGGAGTCTGGAACTGAATTTGTTGCCATGACAACGTGAAATTACTACTGTCCTGAAAAACAACTCAAGATACATCATCAATCCAAGTTTGGTTTAAATTCATCCAAAGGTTATGGAGTGGCAGCAGATTTTAAAAAATGCAAATTTGACTGTCACACTTGTGACGTTATCAGTTTAAAACACTAAGATGTTAATGTCTCAAGAACCATAAAAGATTTTGACAAAATTTTTTCACTGCTATTCTTCATTTAGTAAGGTCTTTCCACTAAGATAATAAAAATTTTCATTTCATAGGCACTTTAGGACCCTGAGTGAAGGTCGGGCATAGGGACTCAAACCTAGGCCTCCCGCACGACAGACTGGCACGTTACCAACTGGGCTAGCCAGGAAGCGTTGAACCATATGGCAATTCCAAGCAAAATCCACCAATTTTTTTACCTGAGTTTCGACAAGGATTTGGATTGCACTCATCAATGTTGTTCTCGCATGTCTTTCCGTTATATCCAGCAACACACTGACATTCAAAGTTATTTACTTGATCAATGCAAGTGGCTCCGTTCTTACAGGGGAGGGGAGTGCAGTCATTGATGTTCTCTTCACAGTCTTTACCAGTGTAACCCATTGGGCAAATGCAATTGTAATCATTAATTCTGTCCTGTAGGAGAAATGTGTATCCTCATAACGTCATCCATAGCTGGAAAGAAAGTGCCCCACAAGTTGAGTGCTCAAAAAAAATCTAAGTCACTGACAAGAATCGAACCCGCAACCCTCTGATTATCCATCAGATTTCTACCCACCATGCTATAATGGAGACTAGCATGGGGAGCCAAGTCACTGGTCAAGTTCTTGTCTATTCCCGCATGACATACATCTCGCAAATTGTTCGCTCCGTATCTCAGGAATAGACAAGAACGAAAACTGTGACTCGGCTCCTAATTTGAGTCTTTGTAGCTTAGTGGGAAGAGCATCTACAAGGGTTCGGATTTAAACCCTATCAGTGAATCAAGAACTTTTTCTGAGCACTCAACTTGTGGAGCACTTTCTTTCTAACTTTATAACCAAGGTGCAAACTTCCATTTAGAATCATTTGAGTTACCTAACCCAAAGTGCAACACGGTGCAAGGTCACAAATTTCTAAGAGACATTGCTTATAGTTTGTAACAACTCAACCTTCTTGTAGGCTAAGTGGAAAAACAAAATAGTTAGCCCTCAAGCCTGAACTTTTTGAATTTTTTGGACGTTGCATTGGAGCCACACTTAAATGTACACCAAAACGATGCAAAACTTGCCTGTTTAGTCAAGTTAAGTTCACAAATTGGAACCTTGGAAAGTCTTTGATCATTTCAACTTTACCAATCCCAAAATATTTTAATGTAGTATTTGTACAAATTGTAATAAAAAGCATAACTACTTGGCAAAATTTGTTACACAGTCATACATACCTGACATGTGGCATTGTTTTGACATTTGCCCTGCTGACACTCATCAATATCTGTGAAAATGAAAACACCATAAGCAAAGCCTACATACAGCTCTTGTTTCAATTATGCCTCGCTTATTGGTGTGAGTTATTAAACTCGTTTGGCATAAATTAATTTCAAAATGAGCCGTTTGTAGATGCTGATTCGCTTCAAGGCTCCCTTGGTTGGCGTTTTGTGTCTGGTACAAGATGAAACCGTTGAATTTGAATTGAAAGGCAGGCACAGATTTAGAGCCCGTTGCAGGCTTTTATGGCCAGATTTCACCAAGAATTGTGCAGAGTTTTTGTGTATTTTGTTATCTGGGCACCCAATTCACTCGCATATCGGAATGAAGGCAACAAGGACAAGATATAACAGGCTCACTAACATTAATACAGGCAAGTAAAAAATAATCAAACCTCGTGTAAAAATAACATTTATTTCACTTCATTCAGATAAAGCGTGTAGGCTCCCTGTGAAATAATCTGCATTAGCAACAGTCACTAAGGTAAATTGCAATAGTATACATATACACACACTGGGGTAACGAGAATGAATCCATGACAGTTCCTAGGATACAGTAAAAAGAAATCAGGGTTCACACTGAGAATGATGAATAAGAATCCATTACTTTTCCATGAACTTAGAATTTTTTACAAATCCCATGACTTTTCCAGGCCTGGAAAAAGCATTTAGAAATTCCATGACTTTTTATGACTGTGTGAACCCTAGAAACACAACAGGATGATGAAATACTTACCTTCTGAACAGTTCTTTCCACGATACCCAAGCACACACTGGCAAGTGTAATAAGTTCTGTAGTTCGTGCAATTTGCTCCATTCTGACACGGCTTTAGCTTGATGCACAGCTCAATCTCTAGAAACAACAACATTTGAATGTGTTAAGCTAGGGGAAAAGAGCATGAAAAAAGTTTCAAACATTACTTTGTCACTGGGAACAAAAAAGGGATCAATATATTTTTCTATATATTATTGTGTAATGTGTAATACAAACTTCCATGAAAAGTCTGGAGATTTTTGCAAAACCCTTCCACCACATTAATTAGTTGAATTTACTTAGAGAGAAACTGTGTTGAGCAATATGTTTCTATGAGTTAATTTGACAATTTTTATTACTGGGTGAGAAAAACATTATTTCCATGGTGTTTTCATAAAAAAACTGGCTTTTCTAAAGAACTTTTACTGCGAAACTAAAAAAAGCTACACAGTGAACAACTATTATTAACGTTGTATGCATTATAACAGTATTTTACTGTCTATGGTCAAGGATGACCCATCTAGGGTCAAGGATAAACCACCTAGGGTCATGATTTTCCTTCTAAGATCATGGTTTTCCATCTAAGTTCAAGGCTTTCCTTCTAACTTCCTCTTAGAGTCAATGTTAAACCATCAAGGATCAAAGTTATTCCATTTAGGGTCTTTTTAGGATCAAGGTAATAACATACAGGTTCAAGATTTTCCACCAATGGTCATGGTTTTCCAGCGAAGGTCAAGGTTTTCCATCTTATTTCAAGGTTTTTCCTCTAAGAGTCGAGGTTGAGTCATCTGGGATCAAAGTTATTCTATCTAGGATCAAGGTTTTACCATCTTGGATCAAGGTTTATCCATCTATAAGGGTCAAGGTTTTTTCCATCGAGGGTCAAGTTCTTCCCATCTAGAGTCAAGGTTAATCAATATCTAGGGTCAAGGTTTTTCGATCTAAGATCATGGTTTTTTCCACCAAGTGTCAAGGTTAACCCAACTCTATGTGTAAAAGTTACTCCATCTAAGGTCACTGACATTCAATCTAGGGTCAAGCTTAATTCATCTAGGGTCAAGGTTAATTCGTCTGGGGTCAAAGTTTTTCCATCTAAGGTCAAAATTTTTCCATTAAGGGGAAAGGTTTTCCTGTCTAGGGTAAAGGGATTTCCATCTAAGTTCAAGGTTATTCCTCCTGGAGTCAAGGTTAATCCATCTGGGATCAAAGTTGTTCCATCTCGGATCAAGATTAATCCATCTATAAAGGTCAAGGTTATTTCCAACTACCGTGTAGCATGAAAATTTTATGGGTTCTAATTTTTACGAATTTTGCGGATTGACCTCGATCCGCAAAAATTAGTTCCCGCAGAAAAAAAACCCGGCAAAATAAAACGTTGCAAAAGTTAACTGCCTTCAGTCAAATTAAAAACTCTGCTTTTAATGGCGTGTCCCACTGGAGCGTTATAAATTGGACTTAAACATAATGTGAACAAAAAATGTCAAGTGAACAGCAATTCAGTTCATCAGATTGGTGCGAATGGGTCATCTGAACGAACACAATTTGCTAGGGCGTCTGCGATGCCGCATTTTTTCCATCCATTGTCGATGATCTCGGGATTTTTCTGCATGTATTGATAAAATTCGATCAACCAACATGAGGTAAGCTCACAAATAACTGGAATGCCCATCTCAATTACAATGTCACTGGTGTTTTGCCCAGCGTTTATCTTCTTCTCAACTTCTCCAGCATACCATCCTTGAAATTTTTCTCTCATGAAATGTTTACACGGGCGATTGACTGATATACCAAGGGGTTGGTTAAACGCAGTGGTATTTGCTGGTACAATTACTTCTGTGATGTTATGCTCCTCTAGTAGGGCTCGCACATCATTGTTACTCTGCCCCTTAAAGGTGTTCCACACTATTATGGCCTTCTGTAAATCTGGAAGTTTCATTTTTTTCTTTACTTTCTCGGTGTACAGTATGATGATTTTAGTCAGCAGCTCCTTGGTTGTGTCAGTGTTTGACAAGTGCTTAGGATTATGAGTGACATGGAAACTTACCACGAAATCCATTTTCGGGTGAAGTCTCTTTGTTTTTCCCCCGTAAATCAGTTGCATGGGGAGGAATTTCCCATTCATTGTTACTGAGAACACGTAGTGAACATTTTCTTGTCGTTGCCCCCAATAACAGAAACACAGTCTGTCCCTTTACGCTCACTGTCTATCTGAGACGGGAACCATCTTTGCTGGAGTTTGGTTAATGCTAACAATTAGCTGCATGGGGACCATTGCTGACTGCTGGACTGTATAGATATTTCGGTGGTAGTCTCGTTGAAGTTGATCCCTGACTTTGCCGATCATCTTTGGCTTTGTAGAGGTGGTCTTTTTCTTGCACACAAAATTCATTCTTTTAAACAGAGATTTTACCCAGCCATTGACAAGGGTAACGTGGCCTCCATTCTCAACTAAAATTTCTTTGTTCTTGGCATTAATAATGCCTTTTGCAGCAGCTGCAGCTACTTTACCATTTACAACTCCTCCAACTTCACGAAGATTATAAATAAAGCTCATCACTTCTTTGTCCAGGTCACCTATTAGCAGCTTCCTCCCACGCTTTGGGGTTGGTAAGCTTGACACTGAGTTCTGGCCATTGCCATTGAGCAGTTCCTTTGACAGAAGCTTTCAATACTTATAGCGGAAGTTGCGTGCAGTGCTCTCTTTAAGGTTTAAGGTTTTAATGCTTCACTGTCGCAATAGGACCGTGTTGAGCGCAGTAAGTGGCTATCACATAGCAATCTTCGTCTGTAAAGCGATCATAAGGTTTTCTTTTGTTATTTGTGGCACGTATCCCACGTGCAATACTCTCGGAATTCTCTTCTCTGACAACATCTGACACCAAGGGCATAAGTCGCAGAGCTTTATCAATGGTGCGGGACCCAGAAGAATTTTCTCCATGAAGAAAATATCTCTGAATAGACATACCAATGCAAGTGAAGACAAAAACTGAAATTGATGGCTGAAGACAATATAACCGCAATGACTCTCTTCTCCTACGAACTACGGTTCAAAGCGCAGATAAGAGAACAACCAATACCATGCCGGTAAACGTGACAGGCATGATAAATCTGCCCAGCAACAGTAACTCTACACCACTTGCTGTAAGTAGAATCCAAAAGGGTTTTTAAGTGTTGATAAGTAAAACACTCATCATGGAGTTGTTTAGGGTTAGTGCTAGCATTCGAGGATTTCATGTATACAGTGCGATGTGGAAACCTTAATGAGGGGAGAATTTGAGTTGCTACCAAGAGCCTAAAAATATGTACGACATGTAAGTAGTCGTCGTCGTCAAAAAGACATTCAGTGGTTGTCAACTTGGAATAGCCTCCTACACTACTTCTCACTTGGTGATGTTTATCGAGAAGAAAAAATTGTTGGCCACATACCACAATACATATCAAGATTTGCTTGGTATTTCATTGAACACGGGGGAATCATTAGTGCAAAGGTTACGGGATGACTGACTTTCTCAAAAGATCTTCCACAGGGTGGCCGACATGTTCCAGCTGAACTGATGTTTTCCTGTGTAGACGCAAAACTGCTTTGTAGGTGTCGAGAACTTGTTACCGAGAATCTCTCTGGATTAATTGGTAATCCCCAAATAGCCAACAAATCACTCCTTGTTACCGTCACGACAGAAAGTGAGTCCGAAGATGAAGAGTACAACCTGATCAACAACTCGCAAAATGAAGAACACACAGGCTCAAATCGTGTAGCATCCCATTCATGTTCGAGTGACGCTTCTGCAGCAGCCTGCACAGGTGTTGTTTCAATTTTTGAAACTTCAACTGAACAAGAAAGTGTTATTATCGACTGAGTCTGCCTCGTTGTGTTACAGTAGGGCATAGTTTTGCATTTTAGTTGGCCGTTCCTGGTTACCACCTCACTTGAAAGAGTGTTTTGTTCTGTATGTCAGCGATAGGCTTTTGTTTTGTTTTGCCATTGTTCAGTCCCTTTGTGCAGTAAGATATAACAGTGATTACCATATTATTCTCCATTAAATATGTAAGTAGAGTGAACTTTGACTCAACAGACTGTAAAATAAAAGTTGAAAACACCATATTAAGGTTTCTTCCACTTAAATATTCTGCTCCTTGAACAGTGAATTGCAAAAAATAGTTCCTACCAGAAATTTCAGTCATCTCGAGCCGCAAAAATTTGTTCCTGCAAACCACGAAAAATCGCCATATCCACAAAATAAAGCTCCCACAAAAGTTTTGTTCTTTCCATCTAGAGTCAAGGTTTTTTTCGTTTAGGATCAAGGTAATTACATCTAGTGCCAAGGCTAATCCATCTAGGATCAAGGTTTTTCGATCTAAGATCAAGGTTTTTCCATCTAGGGTTATGATTAATCCATCTGGGATAAAAGTTACTCTATCTAGGGTCAAGATTTTCCATCTAGAATCAAGGTTATTTCGCTTAGGATCAAGGTAATTTCATCTAGGGTCAAGGATTTTCGATCTAAAGTCAATGTTTTTCGAACTAACGTCAAGGTTTTTCCATCCTGAGCCAAGATTAATCCATCTCAATACATTGAATTAATATTGTTACTCCATCTAAGGTAATTGATATTCCATCTAGGATGAAGACTATTTCATCTAGGGACAAGGTTTTTCCATCTAAGTTCAAAGTTTTTCCATCTAGGTAATGCACTCCATCTAAGGTCTCGGATATTCCATCTAGGATAAAGGTTTTCCATCTAGGGTCAATTCTTTCCATCTAGAGACAAATTTATCTCATTTACAGTAAAGGTTATTCCATCTAGAGTCAAGGTTTTTCCATTTAGGGTCAAGGTTTATCCATCTCTATGAGTAAAGGTGCTCCATCTAAGGTCAAGTTCTTTCCATCTAGAGACAAGTTTATCTCATTTACAGTAAAGGTTATTCCATCTAGAGTCAAGGTTTTTCCATTTAGGGTCAAGGTTTATCCATCTCTATGAGTAAAGGTGCTCCATCTAAGGTCAAGTTCTTTCCATCTAGAGACAAGTTTATCTCATTAACAGTAAAGGTTATTCCATCTAGAGTCAAGGTTTTTCCATTTAGGGTCAAGGTTTATCCATCTCTATGAGTAAAGGTGCTCCATCTAAGGTCAAGTTTTTTCCATCTAGGGTAAAGGTACTCAATCTAAAATTAAAAATATAGCAAAAAAATTAAGTAGCATAAAAGTTGTTGTGGTAAGGGAACATTACCTTGCTCGCAGTTCACCCCAGTATAGCCTGCAGGACAAGTACAACTGTACAGATCTGGTCCAGTGTTGATACAAGTAGCTCCATTCTTACAAGGCACTAGTGTCTTGCATTTATTCAAATCTAAAGTGAGTGATGTTTGATTGTTATATTAGTAATACTATATCTTACAAAAACAAACAACCTAAATTGCATACTATCTTAATTGTACCATTTCCTGTTTAATTAGTCGGAACTGTGAGCGATCTAAATTATTTTATAATTCCTGATGTTTTTGGACTTTAGTCCCACCAATGATTTTGCCAAAGAGAACTAACAAAAATTGATGGTGAAAAATTGACAAAATTTTGTTTGGACTGATAGAAATAAAAGCATTCCGGTGGTCTTAGAAGTTAGAATTTTTAAAACCTTTTAAAGCATGCATCCAAACCTCCCTAGAAAGCTCCGACCTTCTATGCTCTTTGGGCTGTGCTATGCATGAGCTTAGCCCCCAAGCTCGGTGTGGGTAAGGGGTGAGGGTTTGCCTTGATGTTTTTGCCCCCCCCCCCTCCTTCCCAAGATTCCTGGATCTGCGTTTATCCCAAGTTTCAACTCAAATCTTTGTAAGCACTGCATGGAAACACGTTGTTATAAGGATTTTTTAAAATTTTCAGAAAATATTTGGAGATATTTGGAAGTGTTTGGAAACCACTATAAATGCATTTTTTGCAATTTTATACATTTTTCAGAAAACTTTGTCGGGAACCTTCTACTTTTACAAACCAGTGCCCAATTAGCATCAAGTAGCTCTACTGAGTAAATTTGAAAAAAATGCCCTTTTTGTTATTTATTTAAGCATGAAGTAGTTTTGCCCTCTTTGTTATAATTTCTGATAAAATTTTTAAAAAGTTTACAGCAATGTTTTTTTTAATAATGATTAGGGAGTTCTTATAAACATTCAATTACTCTTGTTTTATTTTGTTAACAGTAAACAATTTGTAGATTATTTCTTGGCGGTTGTCAAACCATTTTGTTTAGCTTGTTCCTTTGTTACAACAACATGTATTGAATAATTCCAACTCACCTTTATCACAATTGTCCCCTGTCCAGTCTTGGTTACAGACACAGTCATTGCCAGCATTACATCTACCATTAACTACATAAAAAAAATTGAAAACCTTCTTTTATGTTCAAATACACAAGCAAGAGAACCAAAGGTGTTTGGGATGACTGCTATTCATAATCTGCCGCAAATAGTTAATGAGACATCACTCAACCTTATAGAACTTTCTGACTAGCTTAAAAATTATTCACTACCAGTTTGCAAAAAACTCACTCAAATCTCCACTTTCTGTAGTGTTAAGTGGATGAGAGTCTTTGACTCCCCTGGACAAGACACTATATAAACTATTGCAGGTTAGCCCCCAGCAGAACTGGTACTCATTTATCTAGCTGAGTAAACTGGAACAAAGTCAGGTAAAGTATCTTGTTCATGGACACAACAAAGGGGGTCTAGCTGGGACCCAACCTCGCTACCCTAGGATTACAAGTCAAACATGTTAACTGCTTAGTCACTGTGCCACTGACAACACTAAAAAAAGTTTAATTAATGTAAACTGTCTGAATCTTACCACATCCATCTTTTCTGATACATCTATCACAGAGCACACCTTGCCATCCTGGTCGACACCTAAGTTACAAAAAAGGACAGAATAAGAAACTAAAAATAAAATATAAAATAGGTCTACAATAAATGCAGTTAGTTATAACCATGGTTTTCAGAGCTAAGATAACTTTGAAAACCTGCATATTTTCAGACTTAACTACTGACACAATACTGATGTTACTACAAATAATACATACACTTTGTTGATCTAGCACAAAATGTTACTCTGTGTGGTTAGTGCAAAAGATACTCCTCAATTGTTTATCTGCATGGCATAATGATTTATAATTTTGTTTGTGTACAGATGCACAGGCAGGGGGATGCATGTGGAACCCCCTGTTGTCCAAAAACTTCTTAGAAAGACTAAAAAGGCAAAAAAGAAAAAAAAGAAAAGAAATGCAACAAAGAAAAAAAAAGAAAGAGTGGATTAAGGCACCTCGAAATGTATATGTTAGAACCACCATGGGTCAAGAGAGGCTTTCTTCCTTGGTTCTTCATATACATTATGCAGCTGATGCTGACCTAGACCTAGATGTTGAGCTGTTTGCCAGCAAGCATTTGAGGAGGCTGGAGTTTAGCTTGCTCTATAAAGACACCCAGCTAATCAAATGACAGCTGGTGATAGCTCAGCTAAAACTTTGTTATTGCTTTTACAGGTGCAGATTTATGGGAGGAGCCGGTCAGGCTGCAGGCCTTTCCCTTTTTTTAGTGGAACAACAAACTTTTATAATTGGCTATAATTAATAATCCCTTATTAAAAAGACGTCAATAACTTAAGTTTGCTTTTATCAAGGAAATGAATACTACTTGCAAGCCTATGAATGTATAATCTATATAACCATTTTCTTTATTTTCATGAGAACTGCATACACCAAATGTATTTTTTTGCGGGCTGCTGACAAAGGTCTGCTCAAATCTGAGGTGCACCCCCCCCTGATAAAAATGCTGGCTACACAACTGGCATGGTGTATGTTATCAATTCTAGTCTATAAATCTATTGGTGCTTACCTACGGGGAATTAAGGGCTCAACATTCAGATGTCTGTTGATGGATTGTGTAACTGGGTACTTAAAATAGACAATCATAAGACAACCAATCAATATGCAAAGAAATAATGAAATAAAATGCTTGATTGTTTAAACCTAGTTTTAAACAAGCATTTTCCTGCCAGCTTTTTAAAACTGAACCTATTACAAAACTTTTACAACTACATGTTAACAGACTGAGGAATACTCAAAGCCATAAGGACCTACCTACATTCCCCTGGTGTGTTACAGTATCCATGGGTGGTATCACAACTTTCCTTGCATATCGCTGAAAACACATTAAATAACCAGAATCTACATAAAAAGTTGCTGCATACCTATGATGAAGTAGTTAATAAGTTGGATGGAGATTATACCTGCATACAGTAAACCTACATCCAATAGCCAACATTAAATCAACACCTGTATACAACCAACTTTCTACACCCAACACAGAACATTTAATCCACACCTACATACAACTTACAACCAACCTATACATCCAACAACCAACACCTGCATATAATAAAACTCTTCCAACACCCAGCATTTACTCACACCTGCATGACCTATAAATGACCCTAGTAACATCCAACACACAACATTGAATCTACACCTGCATACAACCAATCTACATCCAACTCACAAAATGCATTCAACCTACAACCAACCTATATCCAACATCCAACACTTTATCCACACCTGGATAAAACTAACTTACATCCAAGACCAAACATTTAATTTACACCTGCATACAACCTACAATCAACCAATAATTAACCTACACCTACATACAACCAACCTACATCGATCCAACATCCAACATTCAATCTATGCCTGCAAACAAACTATAACCAACCTATTTCCAACACCCATATTTAATCTCACCTGTAGACAACCTACAACCAACACCAAACATTTAATCTACACCTGCATACAACCTACAACCAACCTCCATCTAACATCCACCATTTAATCCACACCGGCAGACAACCAACCTACATCACCCAATATTTAATCTACACCTGCATACAACCAATCTACATCCAACACCCAACATTCAATCTATGTCTGCAAACAAACTATAACCAACCTATATCCAACACCCAACATTTAATCTCACCTGTACACAACCTACAACCAACCTACATCCAGCACCCAACATTTAATCTACACCTGTATGCAATCTACAACTGACCTTCATCCAAAAAAATTTGCCCAATACCAGGGTTTCAGGTTTAGGCCGGGCCTACAAGCAATTTTCTACCTCAATTCACCGGATGAATATCTCTATTCCCCATTGAATCATTTTGTACCAAAACGACAGTTTAGAGATTGATAATTATGTTGATTGAGATGAAGAATCCAAAATTACGTTCATCTAAAATTTCCTCGAAACTGATGATTTCAATAATATTGAAAAATCTTACCATGTAAATCAGAGTTAGAATTGTCATCACAAGGGTCAGTATGCATTATTAAAACACAGACATAGCAGGAATAAACCTTTTTGTTTTATACCACTAGTTAAAAAAGAGCTTTCCAGTAATCTAACATAAAAGGCTGCCACATGTTCAAGTTTCAATTACAGTAGTGCTAGTGGATAACGTGAAATAGCTCAAGATTATGCTAGAGTTTCCAGGCCAATTGCAACTATGGAGAGTTTTGAGTCAAGGCAGTAGAAATTTTCTCCACCTGAGCTATTTTGAACCTGAAACTCTGAATACTTAATCTACACTTGCATTCACCTATGTCCAATACCCAATGTTTGACTTACACCTGCATAAAACCTACAACCAATCTACACCCAACATTTTACATCTGTAAAATTCAACCTATGACCAACATACATCCAACACCAAATGTTTAATCTATATCTGCTTACAACCTATAACCAACCTACACCCAAGACCCAACATTTAATCTTTACCTGCATGCAAACTTTAACCAACCTAGCTACGTACATCCGGATCCAACACCCAACATTTAATCTCACCTGTATGGAACCTACCTCCAACCCACAATCTGTTTATCAATTGTTCTTATATGAATGCATGGATGAAAAGTTAAATTTACAGTGTATGGTGCAAAGTTGCATGTCAAATTAATGCAATGAGTTTATTGTATTCTTTTCTTTTGTTTGTCAATTGTCAGATTTCTTTACAACAAAGCCCCTTTAGACTGGAAAACTGGAGAAACTCACGAGTAAGGCAGTTTGATCCTATCCATCCCCTCCTACAAATTTTGGTGCCTGTGTTCCAATCACATGTATAGTGTCCCCTGCTGTCATCGTGAGCAACACAGTATGTGTTACAGTCTGTGCCATAGTAATTGCTATCACAGTACACTTTTACCAATATTCTTGTAGTTGTCCTTCTTCCAGTAATCTAAATGGGTTGCAAAATGTGAACAAAACATAAGTTATTACATTTAATTTGTGGCCTCTACAAACCCATCAAATTTCTTGGAGTCTAAAAGGCATTTCCAACATTGTTCCAAGAGTAAAAGGGTAAAGGTATTTGGAGGTTAAAATTTTAAAATGGTGTCCAAAAAATTAGAAATGCAAATGCCATTATATCAATACAAAACTTACGGTAAATGACTTTCCGATGGCACTCCCATAGTCTTTCTGGGCAGGAACACCAGAGATGTCCTTCAAGTACTGGTCAACATGGTCTGACGCACTTCCAATACCTAAAAAGTGGCTACTATCGTCATCCCACACTTCAGACAAGATGCCAAATGATCCCTAGCAAGGGTTAACAATGTGCAACAATTAACAATAAAAAAACATAGATCTTCTACACATATTCATCAAATTCAAAATTCAGGATGATTATATATTATGTGAGTATAGAATAAGAATTCAAAAACAAAAAAAATCAGAAGAAATCAAGGCCAAGGCCTGTCTTAAACATTGAATTTCATATGCATACATGTGCTGAATTGAATGTAAATGAGGTGGCTAGCTAGAACAATGGAATTTGCTCATTAGATTTGGCACATGTGAAATTCGACATTTAGATGCAGGCCTACTGGTTTCCATTTATCTTCAGTTTACATTATGTATACTAAACATTTCATTTTATTAATATTATAAATAATAACAGTAATAATCTTCAATTAATGATACTAATAATCTTCAATTAATGATACCTCATTTGAGGTGGACAGTGGCAGAATAAAATTAATGGTCTAAGAATAATCAACAGTAAAATTTGATTTCTTACCGGCCATGCACCACTAAAGTGATAAGTTAGTGGGTTTTTAAACCCAGGACCCAATGAAGAACCATAGCCTGGAAAGTAACTATCATCCCGAACACAAACATAGGTTGTCCAGGTTTTCCAGGCACTCTTCCATGATGCTGCAGGATAGGACACAAGGTGAAAGTTTCTTAAAAAGTTTTCACAATGATTCGGACACCAACCAAATATTGAGATCCCTGGGTCGCAGCATGACCCCGCATAGTTTCTGTGACTTGGGTTTCGATAGTCAATCAGCTGAATTGATAATGTTCCTTTGCAAGAAACATCCTGGTGAGAAAAAATCAAGTATAACATTATAATAAACATAAATTATATGCTGTGATTCAATTTCAGATTTGAATCAATTTTCTTAAACCATTTTATTTTTAAAGTTTTTTTTAACACCAGTTTGTTTTATTCAAACTAGATTATATCTTTTTGAATTAATTTATTTTTCTCATATCTGTCTCAGACTTGTAAAGCTAGCTAAATCCTTTCTAGAGCCTACTAGCCCATTATTCCGGTATCCACAATGTTAAGTGGATGAGAGTCTTTAAACTCCCCTGGACAGGACACTAATCTATCGCAGGTTAGCTCCCAGCAGAACTGGTACTCACTTATACAGCTGAGTCGACTGGAACAAAGTCATGTAAAGTGTCTTGTTCAAGGACACAACACAGTGGTCTGGCCAGGGCTTGAACTTGCGACCTTAGGATTACGAGCCGAACACACTAACCGCTCGCCACTGCGCTGCTGACTCTCAGACTTATAATGACAAGAAAATAATACCTAAAAAATCTTTGCATGTTGGTAACATGTACAGTTGCTTACACAGTCAAATGGAGATAAAGTACAACTACAGATCAAATTTAAAAAATAAAAGTTGGTGTTAGTTATGGAATTCAGGAAAAGAAAAAAAAGCCAAAAAAAATTAGTGTAAGTGTAATTAATATTTATTTCTAATAAGCCAATATTTTTACAGGTGTGTCCATTCAGCTAGGGCTGTTATATACTGTTTTAAATGGAGGAGTGTAAAAAAAATTAATAAACAACTAAAAGAAATATACATACTCTAATGAAATACAGTTAAATGTTGAAAATAATACTGAAAGATGGAAATAAGAAATAAATTAAACAAACAAGATACTAACATCTGAGGGGGGGGGGGAGATGGGGTCGGTGGTTGAGGGGAGGTAGCTAGGTAGGATAGGGAAAGTGTAATATATATATTTAAAAAGTTAGGAGGAAACTTCTTATAGGTTTTCTGAAACTTCCAAAAAGGGCGGGCCCCAATTTTTCTACTTCACCCCATGAAAAAAGGCCTTTTTTCAGATGTTTGATAATAAAATGATAAACAAAAATTAAACCATGTTTGAAAAAACCAAACTGGTTTAAACAAAAATATCATAAAAAACGAAGGTAAAAATTGTGCCATAATTTAACATTATACATATTATAAATATATATATATTAACAGTATCAGATGTTTAGACTCAAACAAAATTTTCATTGTACTTGATTTTTCATTTATGTAATGACATTACATGAGTGAACAAATTTGTCTGTAGTAAAAATGCTTGTAAATTTTCTTTACTCAGATTCAAACTTCAAACCTTTTGATAGGCCAAAAATTTAAGTGGAAGACAAGTCCACATAACTAAAATATAATAACAATGACGGACTGTTGGCAATGGATTTGTTACCTAAAATATTTATTTGTAAACAAGTTAAATATTAAACACTATTTCATAATAAAATATCAAGTTACTGAAGGATTTTAGGTATGGGCAGGCAAATGGCAAATTTTGCCAGTGTCTCTTGCTTTTTGCGAAACTATTTATTTACCATGCATAGCTTTGGCAACTTGTGGGGTTGGAAGTCAGATAAAAAATTTTTGTAAAGTTAAATGTCAAAATGTGTATAAACTGCCAACTAAAAAAAAAACTTTTTTTAAAATAACTGAGACTCTTAATTTAGCCACCTCTAAAACTTATAAGCCATATATACCCCTAGAAAGTTAATAGAAACTCTGAGTATATGTTAATGCATGTATGGGCTCCAAATGGTAAAGCTGGGATTGAAAATTATAAAATACCAGCTGGAACTCATCAAGAAATTGTTTGTTTTCCTGAAAGGGGAGGGGTGAAATCCAGCACTTTTTCAAAAATTGACCTTTGAAATACTCAAACCACATGTTTCTTAAGTAAATTACTACATGATTACAAGTCATGAATACATACATGCAGGAATGAATCGACTTTATGATCAACGGATTTAAAAAAGCAAGTTAAATTGTGTAAGAGAACTTAAATCTTAGCGCCCCCCCCCCTAAATTGAAAACTTCCTCTGAAGATATTTTCTAGGTAAAACAAGAAACACAAATACACAGGTATTAATAAAAGTCATTCCTTCTTGCTTTTCGTTTATACCCCCGCCTCGCAGTCGGCGGTCGAGATAAATGAACAGCAGGAAGCAAACAAAGTGATGGCGTATAATATATTGATGTACATAATGTGTGATGATTTATGGAGAACTAGTGAAAACTGTTAGTAAGTAACAAAAATGAACATGCAACCAATACTTGCAAAAGGAAGATAAAGAGGCCAATACAATCAAAAGGTTATCGAAAGCACGCAACAACTAACCATGCCTAATTGTGCTCGATTAACCGTGAAAATCTAAAAAATAGTCGCACTGTTATATAGGAGGTTTAGAATGGCGCAATTCACACAAAACTTAAAACTACAACCTTGATCAAGACATGTAAAAACTCCACACAATGTGCTCTTATTCGAAATTCGTTTATAAAGTAAACAAACTCTAAGACCTCTTCTAGAACATAATGAGTTTTTGACGTATTATTATTATTATATTTGACGTTGTTGTTATCACGGCTTGCTCATTTGCATTAGATATGCATAACTCCTTCATATAGTAACAGCTTATGGGAGCTTTTAGAAAACATCAGTGAATATTGTAGATACAAGTCTTTAAACACCACTGTGGCAAAAGACAAAGGTCACGATGTAATGGGTGTAATTCAAACTGAATGATAGATGAACTCTCTTTGACCCTTTGCTTGCACAATTGCCACATGCATAGACTACAGTGAAATTAAGATTTGTAAAAAGCATGCAGATTACAAGCACTGAAGTAGTTACGACTTCTAAGTCTACAACGAAGCACAAAGCGTTCTTACCTTCATTAAGAGAAAAACTATAAAAGCTGCAAATCCTGTCTGTTTAACTACGTGGTAGTTTGCATACGTCTTCATGCTGGGAACTGTGTGGCATTCGATCGTACCAGGGTCAATTTGCTAAGAAAATCAACTTAAAAAGGCCAGTGCGCTCTATATGAACTCCAGTTGAAAAGACAAGTTTGAAGAGTCCTCTAGTTAAGTATGTTGGTCAATGCGTCGATAGTGAAAAAGCAGGATTGCAAGGCAACTCAAACGGACTCAGTTTTTAGGTCAATGTCAATCAATTGAGGCAGGTTGTTCCATCATCAAAAAACCCGGGCCATGCTTCACTAGTCACGTCTGTAGGCGTAAGAGGGGCACTGTTCCATTTACCATAAAAGGAAAACGGGGCCAGCAAGTGCTAATTTTTTTTATTAAATGAAGACTGTACTAATTAACAACTGAATTAAACTGTTTGGTAATCGCCTTTACTGCTTTAACGGTTCTTTTTTTTTCTTATTTCTGCATTTCCATAAGAAGTTCGTCCTACAATTAATAAAAATTAAAATGAGCAGTCAAGATCAAATTTTAGTTTTTACAGACGTAAACTGTATAAAATGTTGCTGAAATCGAAAACACATAACAGTTACTGTTCATCAGCAGTGTGCAATCACAATTTTGGTTTCGGCTCCATTAAATTCTCTACCGGTTGTAAACAGTTTACGAGAAGCCACCGCCATGTGAGCACAGTAACCAGAATAACGTTAGTAAAAATAACTCTGAGCTCATATACTCGTTTTGTTTATCGCAAAACATCAACTTAACTGTATACGAGTTCTTTCTTAAAAATAGCGTTATTGTAGGTGTGTTACTGAAGGGGCACGATTGTTATGTATTTTTGTCTCAGAAATATATATATTGCCATTTGCAAAACTGTATACCAAACATCTCAGTGCGTTATACTAAAAAGAAATGCGAAAGCGTACTGGAACACTGGACTTTTTTCAGAACTGAAGTTCTCTTACTGAAGTTTGTTTATACCCATTATGTTCCATTCTTTATTTACACAAACGTGTTGCATGACCATTGGCTATCGCCACTCAAACAAGTGCCAAGATTTAACCTAAACTAATAAACGCACCCCACCCCTTCCAAATATAGAAACCCGAGAATATCAAACTTCTTGAAAAATAAGAATATGCCAACTTTTTTTGATTTTTTATATTAACAATGTTTCTATCTTGCAAATAGTCCAAGATCGTAAAGATATCATTCCATGACGCAACAAAGGTAATTATAATAAGGACGTTTATGATATTATACAATTACTGATGTTTATGTAACTACACTTTGCTGCAGGCTGCATGATACTTAGACAAGTAAATATATATATAGAATCGATTATAATGTATCACATTAGATAACAACAGTTAAGGCTTTGATTCAAATCAAAAACACTGAATAAGACGAAAAACTTGCAAATATTAAGGCTTTTTATATTTAAAGCAAGGAGATTCAACGAGGCAATTAGCAGAAAGATTAACACCGGCAGGCCAATATTATCAAGTGTGGTTGTTTTTGCGACGCTTCTATGACGTCATTGTTGCTGCAAACAGATATCTTAGGCGTAATATAAACATTTTTAAAAACAATTACTCGTGTAATATTGATGTTAAAATAGATCAGTGTTAAATTGATTTAATGCAGGTTCAGCATCATGGATTAGCTTGCACAAATTACCAGACGAAAAATTAAGTAAGCTAAGCCAGCTTCGAGCATCCATGTCCTTGTAGCCACAGGTGGTGGTAGAGTGCATGGGGCGGTTCTTTCTTACAAGGGCACGAACGCTTGTACAGAAAACACTAACTCAGCCCATTGAAAGTGCCAAACGTGTGTAAAAAAGCTCAAAATTGGGTCTTTTTGAACTTTTTCCTTTAGGGGGTAGGAAAGTTTTTCCATAGTTTCAATTTAGCGAGCTAAATCCCTTTTCGAGCCTAAGTGACTCATAGGGCCGGCGCTTATCTCCGGTTTTCGGATGAGAGTCTTTGACTCCCCCTGGACAGGACACTTATCTATCGCAGGTTAGCTCCCAGCAGAACTGGTACTCATTTATACAGCTGAGTCTACTTGAACAAAGTCAGGTAAAGTGTCTTGTTCAAGGACACAACACAGTGATCTGACCGGGGCTCGAACTGCGACCCAAGGATTACGAGTCGAACACGCTTACCGCTCGGCCTCTTCGCCGCCGAGTCTCAATATTTACCTCTTTCAAAAAACGGCTAACAAACCTTGTAATGACTGAGAACAAGTGACACTGACATAAGAGGTAAAGCAGAGTACTGTAGACTTTCTTTACTACACTGAGGTCTTTATGATCTTAATTAAACATGCTCTTTGTTATCAATCCTGACAAGGTTTGGCAGCCAACTTTGAAAGCTAGAGGTCTAGAAGCAAATGCTGGATAACAATGTGTTCGGAAAAAGATTCATTCATTGAGCTATTCTTTAAGGGGGAGCTCTACTTCGATGAAATGCTAGGTACTTTTAACTTTATTTTCCAAACTCGTTCCCAAGGCGCCATTCCCTCCGTTTGTCCCGATCCACCCACAAACGGAGGGAAAGGCACCCTGGGAACGAGGTTGCTTACTTTCACAAGTTTAGCTATAAAACCTATCGACCAATTAACTGGGTGCTCCCATATGTCGTCGGAAGGGAGAGCTCTTCGGGAAAATGAATTTCCACCCCTAAAGATACCATAAAAAGATATCTACCCTGCGATCGCGCAAGAAACAGCGACTAGATAGGTACAGCTTAGACCAGCAAAAGCGTTTCGTATTTTTGCAGCAAAGATACCGTTTTCTGGAAATATTTTCGCCTTATACCCTAAAAGATACCTCGAACCCGAATTTTATCCTCTAAAAGATACGCCGAGCACCAATGGTTTCAATGTTGCTACCCGCTTAATATGTAAATATGTGATACAAAAAGATCTAAATTTGGCTTGATTTTTTTGCACCACTAACGAATATATAGATTGTTTGCCAATTAAAAGAATGTGATTGATCAGCGAGATTTATTTGTGATTGTTTATACCGAACAATATACAAGTTTCGTTTAAAGGTTCTATTACTAGTTGAGAGATTTTCAGCCATAAACTAACTTCTTTCCAGGAAGGCTGTGTATTTATTTGAAGTTGTAAATCATATTCACAATAGTTTACTGGAATCATTCCGAGAAGAATATCTGAGACCCCATGGCTGGACCACATGACAGTAAAGATGTGCTACTCGAAAAGTTGAAAGAAAAATCATCTCTGCATGCTAAAACGAGGAGTGACACTGATGGAAATTATACAAAATGATGGAAAATGATTGTGGGGAGTTTAAGATTAAAGGACGGAAACATCGACAACAACAGCTTACAAAAAACTCACTTCTTGCTTGGCCTTTTGATCATTTATGACTAGTTTGCTTTCTCTTTTGTCCGAGTTACGCTTTGTGAATAGAAAAGGATGAAAGTGATTTTTTAAAGTAAAAAGAAGATGAACATTATTTTTCTATAGGTCGTTCTCGTACAAGGCCGTCGGAAGG
>JAOBRD020348582.1:4971-20677 GCA_027575215.2 Hydrozoanthus sils | reverse complement strand
GGATTGACTTTTTGAAACATTCGATTTCTATTTAAGTTCCACGAGACCCCTTTTCTGTTATTTGTCTACATATATATATACCAATTTTACCTATAATTTTGCCAGGCGGAATTTTGACCAATTGTTTTTGCGTTATAATTACCATGAAAATTTCGAATTTATTGTACGGTAAGCAAGTGCGTATATTTGAGTAAGTATTTCGCTACCCAAGAGTAGAGAAGCTAAATAAATAAATAAAGTAAATGAATAAATGAACCTTTGATACATAAATTGTATTTTAGCTAATAACTAAAAAGAGCAGAAAACACTTGCATAAAACCGAATTTTCATTGAGTATTAACCGGCAAAGACAAGCCCATGCCAATCAAATCAATCGTCACTTTTGTTTGTCATGCTATAATTGAAAATGAAATTGTAGTTGTCAAACTTGGCATTCCCAAATTTAAGTCGACAAATTTAGGTGAATTGGTTCACCTTAACTTCAGAAAGCCTTGTACTTGAAGCCATTGTCGTTGAAGTTAATTGAAGAATAATGCGCAATTTTTATTATTGAGAGCCCAAGCCTCGGCCTCCTTTCAAGAGTCCCTACGCTGGCCAAGTTTTTATGGGTTATTGTAACAATAAACTCTTGTTTCACACGATTAATTTCTATCTTGTATCTCTTGCTTAATCTCTATCTTGCATGTTTCTCTCTTAATTTCTCTGTTTCTCTCTTATTTTCTATCTTGTGTCAAAAATTATCACATTTCGCGTTAACAACTTTATTAAATTTCAGAAATTTTGTAGTAAAATTTGTTACATTTTGTGCGAGTTATTACATTTTGTGGCGTTACAGACGCCACTCCGGTCTTACACGCCACAGAACTTCCATGGTGCTTTGAGTGAGAAGTAACCTCCTAAAACCTCCCACGGGAGCATGTTCAAAATAACCACGCTAGGCTCCCTCTACAATCTGAACAATGTACAATTTTTTGTGTGACTAGATCTCCTTATATATTTTGTTAAAGAAAACTCTGCTATTGTTTTGAAGACGGAAAAAGTTTCGTTACTCTAAATACTTTGCTAACATTAAAGGGCAATGAATATAGACGCACAAAATAGGAAAACTGTTTAAGGCTCACTTTTAGGAAAAGACATTTTCTTGTCCGTAAGAGAATTTTCTGATGTATAGTTTCTTTGAAATCCTCCGTAGTTGACCTGAAGCAAAAGCCGCTTCTTCATGAACGAGAGCAAAGTTGCAAACCACAACATAATGTATCGCTAACTGAATGTCAAGGTTGTGTTGGTTCGCAAAAAAAAAGAAAAAGCAAAGAAAACGTTTAAAAGATCATGGTGAATGAGAGGGAAGAATTAACCAGATATGTAACTCTTCCATTAAGCTGGGTATTTGGTCGGGGAGTACAGCAATAACGACCTAAAGATAATACACAATTCACGTTGAACGCCTGTGGACATATACTTACTTCACCGTTATTTGCTGCTGCGCATGCAGTCACAGAAATTAAAGTGATTGCGACAAAGACTCCGAGTTTCATTTCTTCCACCGTTTGGCAAAATCTCACGAAATCGGGGCATGATTTTCGATAAGCTCGCCACATCTAATTTTTATCCTCTCAGGATTTTTTGTGAGAGTTATAAAACTCTGCCTTTGGAAATCACCTGTACTTGGCGGGCCTTGATGACCAATTGGAACTTTAAAGTTCAACTAAAAAGGATATTAAGAAAAGCTGAAATTTTAATAAACTCTGTTGTGAAAACGAACTTTTCTATGGTCATAATCGCTCACGTGACATCCGTTGACATGCATGTATGGCCAATTTTTTTGATACAACTGACAGGGAGTTTTACGATTTGCGAAGTCGAATGCTTTTCCATCACACTGTAATCAGAAGTTTATGCTATTGTGCTTTCTCTGCTTCTGTTGGTTTTGAGTCTAATTGGTTTGTTTCAAAAAGCAATGATTAATGTCAATTCACTTAACAGCGCCAACTCGCAGCTCGCTAACTTGCTTAATCATTAAGGAAAACATTCCTCGGGTAAAAGAAAACCTTTAAAGTTTTAATCAACAAGCTTTAAGGACCGCTTCAGGAAAACTTTTATCAGTTTATTGTGCTTATTTAATCCATCGCCCTACATAGTTTGATCGGCAAAAAGCGCAAAGTAGCTTTGTTCATTAAATAGCATATGCATTGTCTTATCAATCTTTAACCATGAATATATTTAGGATTGTTGTTTAAATATTTGAAATTTTAGCTGTGCAAGTGCTTTCTGTTAGAATATTATACCAGCTGGCGAAGTGGAAAAAGTTTTTAAGGTCGTCGAGTTTCGGCAAAAGTACGCAGTGTCAACGAGTTCACTCCAAATTACCTTCAGTTCTCCAAGTCCTTCAGTTGGCGCGGGGAAATCAAACAAGTTTGGCCAAGTTAAATGGGAACGATCAATCATTTCTAACTGTTCTTCTATTACTATTAATGTTGTTATTACTATAAGTATTACTATTACTGTGACTATTACAAACTGAAGTTTGGCGGAAAACGTATTGTAAGACCTCGTTATAACGTACTTTAATTTGTTGCTGAATTATCAAGGATAGAATTTTTACCTTTGTGATATGCCAGCACGATCTTTTTTTTTTGTTTCGCGGTACATCTCATTCGTTCTTAGAAGACGCTGAGATCAACTGAGAAAATAAGATATAGGGAATTAAAGTGTAGCCATTACCTTCTTATTGTTTCCCTACTTGCTTCGTGCTCTGGTGTACAAAGTAAACTCATTTAAAATTTCAGTTATCTGAGTTAGATTTGATACTCCATTAAATAAAAATCAAGGTAATTTTATGCTGTAATCGAAAGTAAATTTGAATATGTTTTTTTCTATCTATTAAGAAGAGTTGATTCACCTCTTTTCTAATTAAATCCGTGTTTGAAGAAAAGCGCAACAAATAATATGGCGCGTATTACTTACCGCCAGCTTGCCTGTATTAGCCGTCAAAATCTCCACAGTTTCAATACAGGACCAATAATTTTCTTTCCTTAATAAAAAAGCAAAACTAGCAACGAATTTCTTCTTATTATTCTTGGCTGCAATTTAAGGGTCGGACTTGTTTAGTTATTATCGTTTTGAATATGTTACTATCTAGTTTAAATACGAACGATTCGAATTGAATCAAGAAGTGAACAAAATTTAGGCGCTTAGCTAGTTTTACGAAAGCAATACTTGAGATGCAGAACCGGCATTACCACAAAGTCTTTTCTAGCCTTCGAAAATTAGTGGTACCTGCTCTGAGCCTACAGATGAGGCAGATACTAGAAAACTTAATGCACGGAATGTATATTCATTGATTTCGACTGAACGTTTCAAGTGTCTGTACTTGCTTGTTCAAGCACGAGTACACGTTATCACACACCAACTTTGTTCATAATGTTTCATTCTATGTTTAAATTATTTTTGGTGGATTCTCTAGACGACCTAGTACATCTTCCAGTGTAATTCGTGGTGTATTACGGCTCTAGTAGTGATGACCAGCGGTGCTATACCTCGCTGGATATCACGGCTCCAGCAGTGCTAGCCAGCAGTGCTACCTCGCAGGGTATTACGGACTCCAGCAGTGCTGGCCAGCGGTGCTACCTCGCAGGATATCACGGCTCCAGCAGTGCTAGCCAGCAGTGCTACCTCCCAGGGTATTACGGACTCCAGCAGTGCTGGCCAGCTACCTCGCAGGATACCACGGCTCCAGCAGTGCTGGTCAGCGGTGCTATCTCGCAAGATACTACGAGTCCAAGTAAAAAAGTAATAATAGAAGTTCTTCCAGTTCTGTTACGTGCAATTTTACTTTCCCAGTCTTGATCCTGTGCATAGCGCAATAGGCTATTGAGCGAAATCAAGACGCCATGTATACGAACAGTGTTAATTAACATGCATGTGACAAAATATCGATATAGTACAACAATAAAGACGTTTTATACAATGTAGAAACTGTTAAGTATGGTAACCTTCTCACAGAAATCTTACTGAAACGAAGGGTGATTAAAGCAACTACTCAACAAACCAACAAAATTTTAATTGTTTTCATCAGCAGCCACAAGGAGATTAGGAGAGTGAGAAAACTTTTCCTTGCTCTCTCAAGTCCCCTTGCGCTCTTTTTCTTATATTCAAGTAAGGATAAGAATGAAGAAATGATAAACATCCACTAACAACTTCAACTAGCTAGTACGTGGTCTCATAGATTGACTTCATTGTTTTTGTCAAATTATTTCAAACTCGTTGGTTCTAATCGACGGTACAGTAACGCTTTTTGAGAGAGCAACCACCAGGAACTCCATTGAAGTGGTACACGTAGAAATAGCAACAGTTGCGAACCTTTATGTTTGTGGATGAGTAGCAGCATTCTGTCGACCAATTAAAACAAACCTTGCGGGTCACCCGACCTTCAGATTCTACTGGGTGTTGACCTTTCGTCCAGCCGGTAGCTAAAGTGTCACAATCTGACTCAGGTACACAGTATGTGGCCAACTTGGTTCCAGCTTTTCCACTAAACTGCCACCGACCATGGAAGTGGGGGTCACATTCTGTACCGTACTCACGACTGGTCTTACGCCTGAATGTTGTAGAAGTGCTGTATCTTGTAATTAATCACTTATTTCGCTTGGTATAGCTGTAAATAAGAACTCGTGTTTTATTAACGCAAAGCTTTGGTTGGTGTCATACTGTGTTAAACTACACTGTACTATTAAAGCAATACAAGAAGCCCTCTAATAAACTTAGTTGCTGCTATTCGTGCTTAGGTCAAGGCCCGTGGCAGTGATTTACCGCTCTTAGCGAATTTATTTTCCGGCCCACTTCCTATGCGCATCATGTTAGAACTACGCATCTGGAAATGACTTATCACTCGAGATTTGAACAGGTTAAAAGATAGTTTGGATCTCAACCTATGAATAATGGTATTACAGGTCATGTTTTTCGCTTCTGCGCTAGCTCTGTCATGAATCCCTTGGCTTTTCTGCCAGTTCCACCATATGGTGAGACCACAAGGGGGCTAAAGGAAC
Organism: Hydrozoanthus sils; assembly: GCA_027575215.2. Taxonomy (NCBI): domain Eukaryota; kingdom Metazoa; phylum Cnidaria; class Anthozoa; order Zoantharia; family Hydrozoanthidae; genus Hydrozoanthus; species Hydrozoanthus sils. The sequence goes on along the minus strand of JAOBRD020348582.1, from coordinate 15,632 downwards.
CATGCTCGACTTCTATTACACGTTGATTGTACATACGTTTCCTTTTCATTCTCGTTACTCTTAAAGGCTGTGTTGAGTTTCTGGTTCAAGTGGCTTTTTGCAAATGGGTTGAACAACCTTACATCAAAGAATGCCTTCTACCCCTTTTGTCAGAAACCGCGATCACTGACATCCAATCGAGCTTCATCAGACGAGTTGGCACTGCTGCTCAGCACTTCTCCTGTCAACGTCTCAAGGTGCGGCTCGACCTCAACATCATGACATACATCCTTGAGAATGGTTGCAAATAGGTCTTGCACATCATGCCTCCTGTGGATGAACCCGCCTTTCATGCACGACATTGCGTGGTCAACATCAAATCGTTTGCCACTGAAAATGAAGGGGTGAAACTTCAATAAAGACAACGGTGGAGAGAGAAATGCTGAAAAGGCTTCGTTCAGAAGTCAAAGAGCTTCTCCGAGTTTCCAAGATCCCGGATTCCAATAACAATTTATTCAACAATGGCAGCCTCCCTTCGTCAACCAGCCCCTTATCATCCATACTGCAACTCACGCGACTACGGCCGGTCAAGTTCCCGCGGTTCACATGCAGTGCAGATACTATGGACCTCCTTTTCACTGGTGGAGAGACTGCCCCATGCGCTTCGGAAAACCCCATTGTCTGCCTCACGTACAAGTACATTGCCTCCTACAAGCCGTCCCTGAAAAGTCTTTTTGGAATTAACTTAAACCAGAGGTTCGAACCAAATTAATCTAATTCTAATTCTACAGCTTCTGTGATAAGCCACGATAGTTTGGAAACGGAGTTAACATAGCTTCTCAAACAAGATAAGTACTCGTTTGACTTCTCTAACGAGAAATTCATAGCACACGTATCTTTTTGAATACAAACAATATATCATCCCGCTAATACTTAATGGCAGAGTTAACGTTTGTGCCCCCTTTCGGGGAAATATCAAAGTTCCAAACTAGATTTCAAATGTTATTTTTAACGGTTTACGGAGCCCTTTTTATATAACACCTCCACATGCATGTACGCATTAAATTCGTCCAATAGCAAGTTCAGCATTTGATCAATCGTTCTTCTCGATAAGGCTATTTCGGATCTCCTTCAGCAATGCATTCAGTTATCGGGTTTCCTTCTGCCCCTTAATCGTTATTTCAGAAAGCAAGTGCTATGACGTTATTCTTGATTTAAGGCACGTCAATGAGTTTACTCATAATTAGAAGTTACTCACGTTTATCTCAATTATTTACATCTTGCTGGATTTATGTTTTAATTCGTTGTGAAGTCTGGATACAACAACTGATTAACATTTATTCGTATATTTTTCAATTTCAATTTCTCGGTTTTCAGTGGTCTTTAAGCAATTAGTCTAGCTTTCCCTCGGTGTTCTGCTTTTACAGTTTGCTATTTGGTTAGTAACCACTCATCTTTTTTATTGACACTGGCGATTCCCTTGGCGGTTTAGTTGGATGACGGAGTCGTCTGCCTGCCATGTTTGGTACGAGCAAAACCAAAACAGCTTTATTAGTTTAACAAGATTTTCCAACGCCGATGTAGTTTCTAACTGAAAAAAGTTTATCTGGCTTCCTTGGTAGAAGTTTGAATGGCTCGGTAATCACATTTTTATTCCAGAGAGATGCATTGTCAGTTTATCTATTTTTCTGATTCCTATAGTCAAATTCCTTTCGCTACTTCACGAACATCGCTTGCTGTTACGTGAACAGGCAGTTAAAGTATTATTATCATTCACATTGTTTCTTTAGCCCCTGTCGTTGGAAAACGATGCTTTTCTTACGTCAAAGACTTTTACAATTGTATGTCAAATTCCATTACGAACAAATAAATTTGGGATGTTGCGTTAGACTTTTATCAGCATTTACTGATTGTTTGAGACAAATAATTTTTTTGTTCTAGAGCAAAAAATGTCTCCGCGGTCGTACCTCTGTTAAGTATTCAACTTCGGCAATTATTGTTTATTCAGACCCTAGCGCTGTTTCCTGTGGTGTGTGTTTTTGCAACTGGATCAGTGACGAACTGAGCTTTCTTTTACGGAGCCTTTTCTCCAGGCTGAATTTACGAATTTCTACGAGTTCTATAATACCCAGGTGGATTACCAAAGTTTTTGGCCTTTTCTTTATCTCTTTTGCTATGCCTAGACTTTTCTACAGTTCGTGTTAGGGAAGAAGTCAAAACAATGGTATTTTTAAGGAACCCAATTTTGTCGGGGGAGGTGGTGGGTGGCGGCACAGACCCCTACCCCACCCCCCACCACTTCTTCAGAGCTCAATTTCTCAGAAACTGATTTAAGGGTATTAGTTTTTATTGTATTATGGACTCCTCTCTCCACAAGGAAGGCGTTGGTGCAAGCACTTTATCAATACCTGTTTTATTGAACATGATATTTGCTCCTGAATTTCAGCCTTTTTGAAAAAAGGTGGTGGGCGGCGGCACATAATACCCCACCCCCCTAAATTGGGTTCTTAGGAAGTATCATTGTTTTGACCTTTTCCCTTATCGAGTTTTTTTTTATCACTCTGGTGTTTTCGATTTGTCGCATATTAACTTCTCTACAATTTTTGGATCCAACTGTTTTCGCTCAATCGTACTGGTTACACATTTAGTCATCACACTATGTAGTCTTTCCTGCGTCTCACCAAACACAAATTCATTCATTTTAAAGGTCTTATTTAAGTTTTTTCGTTATTGCTGTTGAGCAAAGCAAGATTAATGCTGTGTCCAGAGCGAAAAGATGTGTTGTCGCCGTTGGCGATCAAAAAAAAATATCATCACTGTTGAGCGAAAAATATGTGCATTATCGCTGTTGAGCGATCAAACATTGTACTAACGCTGTCGCTACAATTTGTCCGTTTTATAACTGATATATTGAAGGCTGTAAGCGCCTCGCAACAAAGCTTAAATCTGTCTTGCCTGATCGTCTTTCTAAATATTTTCTCAGTTCGCTCATAATAACGCCAACTTAACAGACATTCGTGATGTTACCCTTAAAATTATCTCCTTGCTTTCGCTGGTTCTTCGTTTTAGGAAATCAATTGTATCAGATAGTGCGATATTACTCCCGCTGGGTGTTATTTTTCAATCAATAGAAGTTTCAGCAAGACAGATCAACTTAGTGTTTGTCGAATTTCCAAGACAAGTTAACCTAACTTCCCGTGCGATTTGCTTTCTACTGACAGGCGCTTTTATGAAATAATGATTTTCATGTAGTGAATACCTGTTCAACAATTTTCCTATAGTAAAACTAGTGGATATTCTTTAAGAATAGACGGTGGGTCCGCCACTATAATAAACGGTGTATGGGAAAATGTCGTTACGTTTCATAGAAGACAGTCTGATTCATGATCAGTTAAGGATTTGAATTGTTGTATTAATATTAGTTATCAGCTTAACGCCACGTGCAGCATCCATAGACCTCTAATTGACCTCCCTAGATCTTTGTTTCTTGACCTGGTACGCGTCTACTCCCACACCCTTTGTCTTGTTATGGAAAATACACAATATAAACGCTTCCTACGCCTAGGAGCGCAGAAATGAGTTTATGTTAGGCATTTGTAACTATGCGCCGGGCGCAGTCCCTTGGGCATATCCATTGGTATTTATTCAAGCTCACCAAAATTACTATTCACTTGACCTTACCACTTAGTACGCTTTGACCAGGTTTAATTTTCGTTGCTAGTCACTTCACAGATGTAATTAACAAGGTTATATTGAACTATTTTCCAACATTATACCTGCATGTAACAAATCAGCCATTCTCCGTCTCCAATAAACTGGTACGCGTCTACTCCTACACCCTTTGTCTTGTTATGGAAAATATACAATATAAACGCTTTCTGCGCGTAGGAGGGCAGAACTACAGTTATATCAGGTAAAAGAAGTGTCAAACGTCGAAATCCATGAAGTTAAAAGAGTAATGTTGACTGGCCGGGGAATTTTTGCAACGACAGCGTGTGAGTTTTCAAACTCAACTTTTAAACACAAGCTTATGCACCTCTACTTTCGTTGATCGTAAAAGGGTACTGTTTCTGGTTTGTGACTGCTGATTTCTCGTTTTTCTTTTTTGGTTTTCTGTTTTTTTGTTTTGCCCAGTTTTTTTTTCACGATGACTAGGAGATGATGTCAGCAAAACAGTGCCGTGTCAGCGTCAGCCGATGACGCGATGACACATTCAAATTGTTCACATTTCATCATCATCGAGTTTAATTATCTATCTTGACGACGGTGAACTTTGGCAAATCCTTGTTTTTGAAGCTAATCTTTTCATCAACATTTTGTGAAAAATCAACTTTATAAATTCATTACAATTTATTGTGGTTCCGTTATTTATTCTGCAGAGATTTTCAACTAAGACAATTAGAATACTCGCTCTTAATTTCTATCCGCAGAATATATTTGAAGAATCAACTCGTGACATTTCACTCCGACAGGCTTCCGAACGGATCTGCATGCAAAAGCTGTTTACATCAAAATTGTTTTAAGAAATAAAATTTGTTTATTACTATTCTCTGGAGATTTCAAGAAAAACGATTAAAATACTCGCTCTTAATTTCTATCGGCTGGACATGTTCAAAGCAACAGTTTAAAAACATAAATCACTCAACAGTTTACCGCGGCCACGCAAGCACACGCTACACCCGAAAACTGCTTGTATCAACATTAACTGTTTGAAGAAATTAAAACTTTTTAATTACAATTTATTGTAGTTCTGTTGTTTTTTCTCAAAGGGATTTGTGCTAAAACAATTAGAATACTAACTCTTAATTTCTATCGGCTATTGATGAACAACTCGGGCTTCGTCCTCGTCATTCTATTAGCCGATAGAAATTGCGAGCTTGTATTCTAATTGCTAAATAGAAAAGGAAGAAAACCAATCAAAATATTTGCTTTCGGCTGTGTGACGTTATTCGGTGATTTTTTTATGTATGTTCACCCTGTTTGCTCATACAATTTCGACACTTTTTGAAAAACCGCTCACGTGAAAATTATATCCCAATTGAACTTGAAGTCGTGTAGTACCTATACTATCTCAAATAAATATTATATACCCTGTGGAGTGCAAGATTTTCCGTCTCCAACATACGAACCGTTACATCGGCAGGTGTAGGAACCCAAGGTGTTTGAGCACTGAGCGTTTTCATGACAGGTATGAACTTCAGTGGCACACATTTAAAGTAACAAGTTGAATACTCACAATAATAGAAGATTGTAATTAAAATGATAGCAACAATACCAAATTCAATAATAATGTAACTTTAGATTAATGTATGTTGGAGCTCTCGTTCCGCAAACAGGGGTACCCGTAACGCTCGGTTCTACCTACCTCCGTCTGCACAAAAGATTTTTGAAATCATATTTACGCATGTCAGCCTACTACACACAATAGCGTTTTGAAAACGAGTATCTATTAGCCTTACAAACGATACCAGCGTGGAAGTTTGACCTTCTCGGATAAGGACGTTAGACCATAGGCCTCGGATGGCAAACCTCGAAGGGGACCTCGAGTCGTATTATCTGTTCTCCCGTGACTCCTTGAGTCAAAATGTCATAAAACAAAACAAAAACCCTCTGTAATTAATCCTTGGGTCTTGTCTCGCTCAGCTCCTTTACTTTGCCAAGTACAATTTCTGAGAGCAATTAAGTACAGCTTATCTCAAATTTAGATTGAGAAATGCTGGGGGGGGGGGGGGGAGCTACACTGTGAACAGATTTCGGCCGACAGTCGCTGTTTGCCGCTTTGATGACCCTTCCTGAATTCCTGTATCCGCTATAACCGTTAGATGCTGCCCGACAACCCAAATTAAGGAATTTACTAGTGCACAAATAATATTGTTATCATGATGTTGCTTAGTACTGGTGTAGTCGCCCCCATCCCACTCTGTATGAAACAACACGTTTGCTATTTATCAAAACAATAGCAATACTAGTAAACAATTATAAGCAAAAGTGCTTTCGTCCTCATCGAGGAAAAAGACTTGAACAGACGTAGCTCAGTCGGTTGGTGCGTTGCCTTTGAAGCAAGAGGTCCCCGGTTCGATCTCCGGTGACTGCATGTCTGTTTCGACTTTCTTCTGATCAGTGAAGCTTCAGCTTTGAATAACCGTAAAACGGAGCACCGACAGAGGGAGGGGGTAAAGGGCGCACCGTTGGCTTCCATTGAGAGCTTCATTTAATAAGGGAGTCGAATTCTAAAGTATCTTGTCAGTAAAATTTTCGATTCAGCCATAAAAGCTTTGCTAAATGTCATTGTAAATATTAAAAATAGTTATAAGAAATGGACTAACTTCACTTTTACACACTGAATTCAAGTAAAATGCTGAGATGTTTATAAAACAGTTTCGTCCATTACGGACCTCTTCAGTTTCAGCCAATGCACTTCATGCAATGACTATATTCTATATATAATTCTAAAGTAGCTATTTACTTTCTACTGAATTACATTTTGTAATTGTAATAACAATTAGATTTATTTCCTCAAGAGTCCTGAGTTGGTGTTGCAGGCCTTTAACATATAACTTACAAGAGAAAAGTGTATATGGTGCTTCATTGATACCAAACTGCCGTAAAACCTTACCAACTTCACACCTCCCCCCTGTGTACCCGGGAGAACAAACACAGCCGTATGCGTTTAACCCGTCCACACAAGTTCCTCCGTGAGAACATGGAGTTGGAGAGCAATCGTTGATATCTAAAAAAACACAAAATAATTAAACATTAATTTTTCTCCGTTCCAAGGCGCTCTTCATTTGAAGACATAAAAGTGTTGGCCGTGAGTGGACCGCGTGCCGGACCTCATTGCTACTTCATTTAGTTTCTGTTGTAGCTGGTTGGCAAACTGTAAAAGCTGATTAACATGCAAACAGTATTTTGCAGCCATAGAATCATTCCCCAATTTCTTGACATGTATGAACAAGCTCGAGAATATGAGGAAGAATGTTTGTATCACCACACATCACAAGTACGAGCTAGTCTAAAAATGTTGGCTCATGGCAGTACACTTACACTAGTTACACTGGAAAGTTGTCTATTACAATGGTGGAAAACTCGAGATTTGTCGAAGTTTCGAACGGTGAAATAGAAAAACTCCTTGAAGACTCCATTCCCAGCAGCACTAAACGTGCCACAAAATATGGCATAAAACTGTTTTACGGTGAGTACTGCTGTAAGCTGAATTTTCAAAGCATTTACTCAACACTCAAGACCGATTAGTCGTTGCCCGTATTGGAAAATAAAAGTTTCAGCAGAACGTTCGATGCATATGCATTATTATCCAGTTGTTTGTTTTTTGTAAAACAACTGTTCCACTCACGCTTGTTGGATACGAGGTGAAATAGCCAACTTGGCGCTTTGCGTTTCGTCGGCTATCTATCACCTCATATCCAACGCGCATTCGTGGAATAATTATTAACTATAGCGTGTAAATTATAGCCAATCAAAGTACAGTATTTGCGATAGAAACTATATACTAATGAAAGTTAGGACAATGTCCGCAAAAACAATGAAACGACATTTTACAACTGCCATTTTAATATTGAATAGTTTTGAGCAATTTTTACACACTAAGCACACAAAGGGTGTTTCATGAGATGTTGCAAAACTTACCAACTTCACTCCTCCTTCCTGTATACCCGGAAGAACAGTTACAACTGTACGAGTTCACTCCGTCAAAACATGTTCCGCCATTCTGGCATGGATTTGGAGAACATTCATCGATATCTTAAAAAGCAAGACCCAGAACACAATAACTTAAGAGTTCTTTAATGTGAAATATGGCTCTGATTGAGTTATAAGTGAAATATGTACCTGTAAAAGTTTTTTAATCGTACTTAGCTTATAAAATCAAAAGAAACTTAAGGTATAAAGACATGTCAAGTTTCGCCTTGAATCTTCGCTTAATCAAAAACAACTTGTTTTCTAAGATTGGTTTGTACCCAGCTGTTATATATTATGGGTTTTGTAACGCAAGAACTATTTTTGTTTCTATTTGCGAAAAACAACTTTTATAGAGAATTTAGCAGCTCTGATAACAAAAACCCAACCGTTTTGGCAGTTTTTCCTTTGTAACCCGGAAGACACTGCTGCAGTTGTAAAAACCCAAACCATCAATACATGTTCCTCCATTCTGACAAGGGACGGATTTACAATCATCTTCATCTAGAACAGACAAACAAACATTTTCAAACCTGGCAGCACTTGGAGATGAGCGATAGGGCTCAAGTGATGAAATCGTTTGTTGTAACTTAAAAGAAAGCATCGCCTTAAAAGTTTTACCATTTTATATTAGTGGCAAAGAAAGACTCATCTACGAAAACAAGAGCCTCGAATATTTTGTTTATTTTCTCTCACAGCTATAGATATTCATCGTAGTACTAGTAGCTCCTTCTTACTATTTTCACAGTTCGTTCAGCATATTGTTGGAGTCAGTGTCCGAGGTAGTCTTGATTTTAATGGTCACAGGGTTTTAAAGAATGAGGAATGCGCAGTAATAGATTATCGTGAAGTGCGGGCATTCGATAGTTTTACCTATAAAAAGGCCAAACGGATAGTCTAGTTAAGGAGGGATTGGGGGGGAAAGGGGGGGGTACTTTTAACGTCCAGTGGACGTTTAACGGTGCCAAATCTATTTTTGGTTATTTCGCTCGTCCCTCCATCATATCATTTGATAACATGCATGGTACACGTAACATTTGTGGAATTCGGTGTTCATTAACAGAACGAATTTTGAACTGCTTTCAGTGTTGTGTGACACAATTTTTTAAAGCTACTGTGTAATTGTCACATAAGACGATGTCGACAGCACAAATGGTTTTGACATTGAATTTCCGTCAGTGACCGAAATAAATTATGCTACAACCGAGTTCGACACGAAGCACAAAGTTTCTTCCCTAGAAGATATATCAGTCCGCAACAGTTCACGAAACAAAATCTACATCTAGTTTTGGTATCCCATAAAATCCCCTGAAACTCCCCCTAAAAAATGCCGAAGAAATTCAACGAGGACCAATGGAGAGGTTACCCCCTCCCCAGGCCCCGCTCATCAAGCCTGAGCAGTCGCATCATTAGTATGTGTTCTTCTTTGCCGAACGCAATGAGAAATGAATAGAAATGGTTAATAGATTTGGTTTTGTTTTTGACTAGTTTCTAGTTGATAATATACAATATGTCAATTCAATCTGAAATGACGCATTCCTTGAGAAATCTGGGAGCGTCCGTTGTTGTTCTAAAAACCAGGGAATGTAATGAAATCAATTTAATAAAATGAATAGTCGGGGAATTCTAAGCATCGATTCCAATAATAGCCCACCAAACGTCAGCGAAAGCTCAAAACTCCTTGATTGAGAAAAAAATAGATTTTATCAAAGCATAAAGATCGTTTTCATCATTGCCGTTGTTGTGATTCTATAACAAAGAAATGCAGATCATTGAGAATAGGAAATTAGTTTTTGAAACAAACGAGCATAAAGTTCAGTAAGTTAGAGACCAGAGATGAAGAAATTGTACAATTGTTTACATACCTCTGTCAGTTGTCATCTTCTCTACTATTACTAAAAGACCGACTGACAACGCAAAAACTATCAGCAACAAGGAAATCCATACAAGTAAAAGGACTTGAGTCAATTTACTCGACCCCATCTTGTGCTAAGAGAAAATATAATAACAAAACTAACTTTATTTGCATAGACTGAAGGGGTCGTTTCGCTTTATAGCCAAAATACAAAACATAACTTTTTTTTTTTAAAGTTTTGAAACAATTCAAGCAGAGAATCTCTGCTTTTTGTTAAAAATATCAGGCAAACTTAATTGTTATTTAAAGTTTGTTTTTATCTTTGCTTCCGCAATACAATTCTTTGCATGCTACTCGTAACTGGCTGTAAAAATTTTTTCGGACGAGTGTGTTGGAAGGTGAAAAAAGATGCTATATGTACATTTCAACTTCGTTGTATTTCCCTTCCTTGCCAAATGTACATATTTATTTGTATGTATCCTTGGATAAAGGTACTAGGCAGAAACACACTCGAGTGAAGAAAATATTGGGCCCCAAGGATCATCCATGTTTGATAACTCTGTACCTCGGAAATTGCAGCATGGTGAGTCCTGGTGGTGTAGTGGTTATCACGCCTGACTAGTAACCAGTAGATGTGAGTTTGAGTCCCAGTCGGGGAATTTAAATCAATTTTTCGGACGAGTGTGTTGGAGATAAAAAAGATGCTATATGTATATTTCAATTATAAAAAGGCGCTTTAGTTGTTCTGTTCGCAGATTTTTACCGACAGAAACTTTGATTTAGGAAAGCTAGTTGAGCTGAATCCAGGATGATCTGTCGTTGGTTTGTGAATAGGCATGCAAATCAATAGGGTTATTTGCTGCCTACCAAGGTATCAGGGCGTGTTTACACGAGTGTCTAGGACTATCTGCTGTTCACACTGGTATTCCAGGGCGTGCTTAGCCACGTCTTTAGGGTTATTTGCTGCCAACCAAGAAATCAGGGCCTCCTCACCCGCGTGTCTAGGGTTATCTACTGCTCACAATACTTTTCCATGGCGTGCTTTTCCATGTCTTTAGGGTTATTTGCTGCCTACCAAGGTATCAGGGCGTGCTTCCTGAGTGTCAAGGGTTATCTGCTGCTCACCATGGTATTC
>JAOBRD020348476.1:0-20679 GCA_027575215.2 Hydrozoanthus sils | reverse complement strand
TTCATGGCCCTGAATTTATTTTCATGGGTTTTTAATGGGTTTTTCATGGGATTTTCATGGCTTTCAGATCCATAGTGTTATTTTTTTTAATATTTTTTAGATTAAAACTATTGTCATCTATGAACCCAGAATTTGAATAACTAAAAGAAATTTCTGCATTAAAAAAAGCCTTTTTATTAAAAAAAGAATGAACTTTAAATTTTGAGCAAGTGGGCCAAGAACTGGTAATTTTTACATAGCAGCAGACATTAGTGTTTTTTTGTTAGTTCTTTCAAAATTCAGAATTTCTTTCAATATTTATTAGATGGTCAATAAGACTATATAAGTGTTTTGCAAGGAAAAGCATAATTAACCAAACACTTCAATTTGAAAATCATATCATACTCTGATTTGTTAACTATATTACATATAGATTGAAATGATAAAAAAGCTCGAATGAACATGCTTACAGTTGTTTGCTAGACAACTGATTCAAGTGTTTAATGTCCAAACCCAAGAAGACATGAATTAAGGCCTAACCGTTTGCAGATGTTAAAGCAAAGGCAGCACCTCCTCCTCAGTTGCTTTAAGACCCTGAGTGGAGGTTTGGCACTGGGAATTGAACCCAGGCCTCCGTGGGGCAGACCATGTTGGCACTGTACCAACTATTAGTAGTAGTGGCTTTTTTGAGTAATTTTTATCAATTTTTCACCAGATTCTTAAAAAATAAAAGTTTAATAACAACTCTTGCTACAGGCATGCATCAAAGTAATTAAGAGATCTTATATGGATTCTTTTAGCTTGATGTAGAAATGTTACATTATTTTCCCTGGTAAAACATTTTGGCTACTTAACTGTCACATACTATGAACCCTAGGGCTCTTTACTGGGTTTATAATTAAGAATTTAAATGCTGTTGCACGAAGCATGGAGAGTAGCATGTCATCTGCTCAGTTCTTTCAAAATGAAATTTATTTCAAAATAAAACAGTATTTTTGTTCTCATCAACCCTGGTCTTGAATGCATAAATTATTATATTTTTTTCGACATGAAATTTTCCAGCCCAGCTGCATTGGATTTCATAAACGACAACAATTATAACACAAGATTGTTTAATTGTAAAGAGAGCCTTGAAATAGAGTCCATAAAATGTAATTGCAAATGTAAAGAAAAAGGTAAAAGTAAATTGGTTTCTTTGAACTATCCAACAAATTCAGCCAGTAACTTTACATGTTCTTGTGTTACTCCTTTTAGAACACATGGAGATGACACTGCAGTCGTTATCTTTTATGAAGCCAGAGGTATGTTTGTAGTTGGAGCTGTGTAATACCTGTGCCCATGTTAGAATGTTTGCTTGCGCTGTGCTTTCCTGTTTTTTGTCTGTTGTACAAGTTTCCAGTAGTCTTAGACTAGGGTAGAGTGGTTGTTAATGTAAAATTATACAATCCAAACCAGCTTGGAACAAGTTCTATAATGCTGAGGTTGTTTGTTTAGTTTGTCAGTTGTCCTGCATTAATTAAGGCAAAATTTGCTGTTTATTGTCATATTAAAGGGTCAAGAGAAAGCACTGCAAGATGATAGCCTTCTAAAGGAACAATTTTTTTCCTTTAATCTTTTCAGCCCCAAATATGTCAAATAGTGTATTGCTAAATTCTCCCAACTAGAACCCATACTTTTCCTGTTACCAGTTTAGGAGAATCTTGCCTTTCATCATCCATTTCCATTTCCTCATGATTACAGAATGACTTAATTGTTTTGTATGTGTCATGTAAGGAGAGGTTGGATGCTGATAAACTAGTCAGGACTGCAAATGGATAGGCTTTTGTCCTCCTTATTTTGTATAATTGTTGTATTTTATTACATTCCAGCTGGGTGGCTTACAAAGTTGTACTGTTGGCCAGCCGCTTGTACCTTGTACAACACAAGCTGCCCTGGCCTCATTCAGTACGCCATCTCCTAGTGTGTCAGCCGGCACCTCACCATATCCAAATATGAATGTGAGTGATCATGACTGCCCTTGTAGTTGTAGTCAGAGTTGAATATAACTGACAGTGGCTAAAAGTCATTTGAGATACTGTATGTATGGGAAGACACAGCATGTCAGATCTCCAGATATCCTATTTATCTAAGTCCTGTGTCCTGTAATTTCCTTTTCCATCCTCAAAATGCAGTAAGTGGCAACACTGACAGGAAGGCCACACCCTTTCAAGTCCCAAGTGCATGTGGTTTGTATTCATGCTGTGCAATGCATGTCCTTCTTTGCTTTACATTCCATTCAGCTGTGTGATGCTTCCAACTTATCAAATAGATAAAATGTACAGTAATATATATTGGAGGAATGAAAATATAACAGTTAGTAAAAGGGCACTAAGGCCTCACGGGTCCAAAGGACTAAGCCTGTACTGAACCCTGAAAAAATATTTTTGAGCCTGAGTGTTAGCAGCCGTGGACAGCTGTTTTGGCCTTTTACTTTAATCTGCCAAGTAAGGCAGAAACAGCTGTCCATGGCAGCTAACACTCAGGCTCAAAAATATTTTTAAGGGTTCAGTACAGGCTTAGTCCTTTGGACTCGTGAGGCCTTAGTGCCCTTTTACTGGCTGTCTTCTTAACAGCACACAGTGCAACATTTCTGAAAATATAACAGTCAAGTTTTGTCGTTGTTTTATTTGTTCAGGGCATTACTGGAGAGGAAGAGCACCCATCAAGCCCTTCGGCTTGTTTTGATCAGATGCAGACTCAGCCAATGATTCTGTCAAATGTGGACTGGCCAGGATGTTTTGGCTTTGATATTGGGTTTGAAAAAGAGACTGGTGTTCCAACAAAGTCCACACCCTGGACTTACTCAGCACAGCTGAACAAGTTGTTTGTTAAGATGAGACTCAAAGTTCCTATCAGAATGAAACTTAAAGGTGCTTGATTGTCCATAAGCATTAGTTCCTTGATCTTGAGCTTACTGCCCAAGCAGTGTGTCACATAGTACAATTCTCCCAACATGCATACTTTTCATGTAGCCAGATTTGGAGAATTTGCTTGCTTTTTCAATAGTTATCCTTTTCCCATTTTCTTGTTACAAAATGACTTATTTTGTATTAGTTGTGTAAGATAAAGTTATACTTCTGTTTTATAGGTTGCATGGCTGGGGATTTTATTCCTCAATGTGCTAGCAACATTGTTTCTTTTTGTTCTCTCAATTTATATGTTGTTGCATTTTATTTATAACTATACAGAATTTTCTGATCAAATTGTCAAACTTAATGGCTCTTCTAATTATAATAAGCTTAAAATAATTTTGAGCAAATTTAGCATTTTACAGGCCTGGAAAGTCGTGAAATCTAGGGAAAATGGCCGAGGATAACTCATGGAATTTTAAATTGGTTATGATTTTGATTGCTAAAATGGATGCTCTTAAAAAATTTTAAAAAGTTTTTGTGTTAAATTTACAACTTCACATGGTTTGTTCTGTCTTCAAGAATATTACGCTGTTTTCTTAGTGTTCAGAAGATGTAATTGTTATTTCAGGTTGAATTAAACTGCAGGGTTTTCAATTTATAAGAAAGTAGCAGCAGGAAAAGTGAAAGTAGTGGAGCAAATTTTGAAATTTTGTATGCCTGGAGGACCTTATTATAATAATAAAATACTTAAAGGCCCCAAAAGTATCCGGTTTGTGTCTGGCAGCGGCAACTTTTGAAAACCCTGAAGTGTGAGCAGTTTGTTTTTGTTGGAGTGGACTCTATGGTTTCTTAAAATTTCTCAGTCATGAAATTTCATTCCTCATTCTCGGTGTGAACCCTGTCAACATGCACTTTTTTGGTGTCACCTTGAGTAACAGCTGATCTCATTTGTGATGTCGTTGCAGTGCTTCCCCCTCAAGGGCACTATATCAGGGCAGTGGTGGTGTACAAACAGCCTGAGTACTATAAAGAGGTTGTCGAGCGATGCCCGAACCATGTGACGAAGCACAAGGATGGTATGTTGTATCTTGTACTGATAACAAATTCTTAGCTGAATAGGTCAGCTATTAATTTAGCACCAAGACCTGTTCTACTGTACATGTGTGCTTTTCCAAATGACGTTTTAAAACTGGTAATTTTGATGCACTACTTTGTTAGTACTTTCTACTAATAGCAGTTTGTACTCTGAGTATATACCTAGATGTATTTACTGAAAATCATTGTACATGCTGGTTCTAATACTTCTGCCTTTTTTAATTCTTCCAAGAGATTCTTAGCTCAAACTACAATTACCAAAGGTTGGTGATCAACGGTATCAAAGATCACATTCAACTAAATCTTGTGACACAAGAAACACATCTATCTTGCATCTTGTTTTATCACCTTTATTAAAATCAACTTTTGGCTTGCTGTATTATGGCAGCTACAGTTAGAAGTATCTCTGTACAGTTATGCATTAAGAGGTCCCTCATAATTGGCTTGATTAACCATTTACATAGTTTTAAGCCTACAACAAACCCATTTTAGTAATGCTGAGCTACAAGAGTGTTTTCAAGTTTTCAGATCTTTGATAAAAAAAACCCATTGCCTGGTTAGCTCAGTTAGTAAGGCGCCAGTCTATCGTGTGGGAAGCCTGGGTTTGATTCCCAGTGCTGGACCTTCACTTAACTTAGAAGAAGGTGCTGCCTTTGCTCGAACATCTGCAAATGCTTAGATTTTTGCATCTTCTTGGATAAGGGCATTAAAACCTAGGCTCTTGGCGTGCTATTTGTGAAACTTGTTGGATTTTACAAACACCCAAGAGTAGTGAATGATCCTTAAAAAAGTGGTACCGTTTCTGTTTCCACATAGGTCACTGTGCTCCACATCATTTGCTACGATGTGAAAACTCCAAAACTATTTACGAGGACTGCCCCTACACCAAGCGCCATTACCTTAGAATACCTGTCAGCGCTCCACAAGGTACTGCATGTCCCTAAACTCATTCAATTGATTCATTGTATTTCTGTTGCTATGGTTTCGTCGATGACTTGCCACCTGGAAGCTTCAATTCCTCTTTGCTACAATGAAGGACTAAGACTTTCAGCATTGTGAAGTCTGTAACATTGTAAGTGTTAGTCCTTAATTGCAACCTTCTATTGATTTTCTTTATCTTGACACTTCATGAAGTGTAATCACCTTTTCTCCCCCTTGGACATGGAATGGTTAGAGTCTCAATGCTAAAGCAGCCGAGGAGGTGGTCTGACTTCATGCCTTAAAACCCTCTGAGTACATTTACTATAAAAAGTTCTCTGAAAAAATAAACAGTGATTTTCTTTAGGACTTAAAAATCATCTGGAACATAACTTTTTACCAGTCAATTTACTCAAATGAAAGGTTAACTTTAAACATTAACACTTTAAGACCTCCCATGGCCATGAGTTAAAAAGTGTAGGTACTTTTAAGCTGATCACAAAATAGTAATACATAACTTATCCGTTTCAGCTCCAAATTAATGTGCCAAATGATGTATTGCTAAATTCTCCCACCTAGAACCCATACTTTTCATGTTACCAGTTTACAAGAACTTTGCTTCTCATCTTTAGTTGCTTGCTGAAGTTGATCAATTCCCGTTTTCTGTTTACAAACTAACCTTTTTTGTATAAGCTTTGTCAGGAGTTAGCTGTTGATAAACTGACTTGGGCAGAAAGGGTTTTAAAACCTTTTTACTTTACTCATCACTTAGGCTGTTTGCATTCTGAGTTTGTTTATATTGTTTCTTCATACAGGTGGCCTGGATTTTTTTACTGAGATGTTCGTCTTCATGTGCTTTAGCTCCTGCCCAGGGGGGCTCAACAGAAGACCCTCAACTATGATTTTTACTTTGGAAAACAGGTGAGTATTTATGAACAGATGGGCATTATGTACTCATTTCTTAGCAGTATAATGTCTGCAGATAATTAATCCATTTCTTCTTGACTGTGGAAGCCTTCCTGTGGAAATTTGTTCATTAACTTGAATGCATCAACTCGGTGGCTGAACCATCATTAGGCAGTCAGGATTGTAACAGGGTTTCATTTGTTCGGGTCATTGAAAAACCGGAAAGTCATGGAATTTTAGAATTTCTTTTTCAAGGCCTGGAAAGTCTGTGATTTTTGTTTAGGATCATGAAAGTTATGGAAAACTGGTACGATTTAGATAAAGGATTGTACTAGGATAATGTAATGATGAGAAAACCTTATTCATTTCCACATTTCATTTTCATCTTGGCCAACGTGTAAGGAAAAAAGTAATCAAGGGTTCTTTTGTTGTATTTTGCTAAAGAAACAAACTGCGTAAAGTCATGAAACATTGTCAAAGATCATGGAAAAGTCGTGGGAAGTTATGAAATTCCAGAACTTCAAAACAGTACGAACGCTATATTATTGTAAATCATAGGCTACATTTCATGTTTCTACTTTTCAGTATTGGTGAAGTCTGTGGCCGTAAAGTACTGAATTTAAGAATTTGCGCTTGTCCTGGACGAGATCGTGTCAATGAAGAGAACACGGACAACAAAAGGAGAAACCCCAGCAATGGCGAGGAGGTACCTGGAACTCCTCCGGTGGCTGAAACTAGTGTAAACCATCCAACAGAAGATGTAAAGACAGAGGCTCTTCTGGACGTGCCCAAGAGCCATGCAGAGAACCAGTCAACATCGAGCGAATCTCCACATCCACCGAGACTAACAAAGAAGCGATGTGAGTTTGGTAACATTAGACTTGAGTTGTTTTTCTTAAGTTCCTTTGATGACTTTATTTATTGTTATTAACGTCATCGTTTTCTCCAAATTGTATTGCTGCTCCTTTGTACGGCCCTGCACCAGTAAACACAATCTACACAAACTGCAGCTCGTACAGAGTTTTGCAGCCTGTGTATATTATCCGGTAAAAGAAAACACTATAATATTACGCCCACCAAATAACTTTAACTTTTTCCCGTTACTTAACTCTTTTTTCAAAGTTGCAACTCTTTGTACAAATACCTAAACAATCTCGCGTCTATCTACTTAGCTAGCATGTTTTCTCAAAGGTCCGAAATCTATAACTATAGTGCAATACTTGAAAACCTCATAACTATAACCTTTCAAGATGCAGAACTACACTTATGCCTAGCAGACTGAGAGCGATCAACAGAAAATGACTCCAATCTTCTTTCTCGTTTAAGAAGGAGAGTTTTTACTTTTATTTTTCACAAAGTAATAACTTGGACAAAAGAGAAATTAAACTAGCCGTACATGAGAGAAAATATAAGCAAGAATTGTGGTTTTGTAAGCCGTTGTGGTCGAACTCCCCTCCTCGTTTCTTAAGGGCCGTAATAACTGCTTTGAACTACGGTTCATCGCGATTCACCAGTTTTACTAACAGTGTGCAATGGTGTTCTTGCCCTTAATCGAATCAAATTCTTTGTAGCAAATCCAATGGTGACAACTGGCTTTCAGATGAGTGGCGTGTGTGTGAACCCGTTCAAGAAAATAAAGAAGTCTGAGGATGATAAAGATATCTATACAATTAACGTAAGTCTTGTGGAAAATTTCGATCATCAGGTTGAATATAGTTGTAAAAGTGACTGTTGATGGTGTGAGTGACTGATATGTCAATCATGAGAATTGCACTGCTGCTAGTGTGACTGGTGTCATGCAGCTAATCAGTCGCTACTAGTGTGTTCAAACGTGCTAAGATCCTTTCTCGAGCCAAGTGGCCGACTAGGCCGGCCCTTATCTCCGGTTTCCCAAGTGTTATGCGGACTAGAGCCTTTGAACCCACTGAATGGGACACTAATCCAACGCAGGTTAGCCCCCAGAAGAAGCTGGTACTCATTTACACAGCTGAGTCGACTGGACCAAGTTCGGTAAAGTGTCTTGTTTAGGGACACAACACGCGTGCGTGAAGTGGGGTTAGTTTTCATGTTGAGAGAAGTGGGACCTTGTTCAGCAATTTAATTTGCAACAGCGTTGTTTAACGAATTTAATACCATTTTTCATTTAATAACTGTGCAAACGATTTCTTCTCTAAAGTAAGGCTGCCTTATTTAACAACATATTGAACAACATTTTTCATTTGATAACTGTGCACACGACTTCCTCTTTAAAAGAAGGCTGCTTTATTTAGCAAGATATTGAACATTGTTTTTCATTTGATAACTGTGCACACGATTTCTCCTTTTAAGGTAAGGGGTCGCGAGAAGTACGAAATCTTACTGAAGATCAAGGAAAGCTTAGATTTGATGGACATGGTGCCAGAAGCTCAGTTGGATGCCTACAGGCGAAGGTTTAAAGCCCCTGTCAAGCTTATTTTTTTAAGTTCCAGATTAAAACTGTTGTCATCTGTGTACTTAAAAATCGAATAACCAAAGAAAATTTGAACGTCCAAGTATGCTTTTTGGTCAAAAAAAGATTGGAATGTAAATTTTGACCGAGCAGGCCGGGGACTGGAAACCTGTGACGTAGCAGCAGTGATTTCTGTGGTTTTTGTTTAAGAAATTTCATTTGTTGAAAAATGTCAGAAAGTTTTTATTTCAAACAATTTTAAGGGAATAATTCATTGATTAAAGTTATAACAATGCGAGTATTGTGGCTAGAATTTATTTTTTTTGAGATAAAAAAGATTTTCTCTGCTTCGTGCTTCGTGCTACGTCATATGCCTCCTGCTACGTCACCATTGCACGCTTCAAGTCTAAAAAATGTAAAAGGAATGGCGAGAAAAGGTTTTATTTTTGAAAATTACTATTATTAAAGGGTTCTACTTTTCATCTGGAACTTAAAAAAATAAGCTTGATAGGGACTTTAATTTGTTCATATTGTGTGTCACAATGATGTTTTAAAACTCTGATTAATTTTGTTCTACAATACTATTATATAATACTCGTTCTCCTCTGAACTTATTCTCCCCTTGATAACCCGGTAATGACTTTTAACTAGAATAACTTGCAGTGTTTCAATTGCCTAAAACTTGTTTAGTTGCCCATTTGTATAGTTAATGGCAATTGGAGTGATTCACAGTTCCATATTAGCTGAACTTGTTCATACCTTGTGTTGATTACTTGGTAATGATTTTCAATTGGATTAACTTAGTATTTAATTAGGGTGTAACTTGTTCAGTTACCATTTTGTATACTTAACGGCAATTGAGGTGATTATATCATACCATTTTAAATGAAGATGTTCATAACTTGTCTTGATTTCTCAATTGGATTGGATAGTTTTCAATTAGGGCGTAACTTGTTCAATTACCTTTCCTTTTTTGTACACCGATAATCGCCGTTATTGACAAAAATTGGAGTGATTTAGAGCTCCACAGTGACATAAATTGAACTTGTTGGTAACTCCTCAATAACCTGGTAATAATCTTCAATTGGAATAACCTATAGTGTATCTCAATGGCTGAACCACAATGAAGACCTTGTTCACTCCTCAGTTGTCCGCCGTGTGGACTGCTTACAAGGACATCCCAAGCGCCTCAAGCTAGCCAGAACTCACAGAACTCTGACTCGCAAAAGTCAGGTGACTCACAGGTCAGTGTAATTTCTGTGGGACCATATCCCACAATAACGTAGTCGCTACTAAAGTGTAGTTACTGTGGGACCATATGCCACAGAGATTCAGTTGCTACTACAGTGTAGTTACTGTGGGACCATATGCCGTAGTGATGCAGTTGCTACTACAGTGTAGTTACTGTGGGACCATATGCCGTAGTGATGCAGTTGCTACTACAGTGTAGTTACTGTGGGACCATATGCAGCAGAAACGTAGTCGCTACTACAGTGTAATTGCTGCTGGACCATATGCTCAGTAACACAGTTGCTACTACAGTGTAATAACGGTGGAACAATATGCCGCAGTAACGCAGTTTATACCAGTCTCGAGCCCATTTGGCGGGAGTTTTTTTCCGGTTTCCGTAGTGTTAAGTTGATGAGAGTCTTTGACTCCTCTAGGACAGAACTCTTTAATCCACCACAGGTTAGTCGCCAGCAGAAGCTGGTCATCAGATGTACAGCTTAGTCGACTGCAATAAGTCGAACAAAGTGTCTTGCTCAAGGACACAACATAGTGGTCTGACCGTGACTCGAATTCGCGGCCCTAGGATTACAAGTTCAACGCTTACCTCTCAATAGTTAACTGTTTAGTGTAAAATAAAGTGTCTTTATTGAATCCTAAGTCGACAACTGAATTTTAATCTTTGAGTCGGCATCTTCCTTGCTAAATGCGTGTTCATTCTCTATCTGTTGTTATAAGGAATTCAATGATGGGACACCACCTTCATCACAGTTTCCCCTGTCGCAGCCCTCATCCGGATCATATGGCTCCGCCAGTTCCATAACGCTTTCTCAAGGTTCCCAGGGGGGAGGTGAAATGAGCGCCATTAGGTTTACTCTAAAGAGAACTGTTTCCCTGGAGAAGGCGTATGCAAGGAGAGAAGGACCGTGATCGATTCTATGCCAAAGAGCCTAGCTTCGTCAATGCGAGAGAGCATACATGGAATATATCCAAGCCCTTGCTTGACTCATTCGTCGTATCATGGCCAAACAGTAGGATCAAATTAGTTCAAGTGGTTCGTGTCTGGAGAAGTCGCTTGGTGTCAGCGGTGATGTTTGGGCACTTTCACTATTAAAGCTGCATGGAAGCAAGGAGATAAAAACTGAACTACATTCTTGTGCCTAAGCTGTTTCCACTATGGTGTTCCTTCTTTTGTGCTGATTGTGAACCTCGTCAAGAATTTCCAATAGGCTGGAACAGCACGTGCGGCCACATATCCCTGTTCCGAGAATTATGTTCTTTTAAATCTTGTTAAAGAAACTCTCCACTACTTATAGCAACCTTATTCACTACCAAACGTTCAAACAAACTACAGCTGACACATTTTATACGCAAACAAAAAAGTCTACAGATTACAGGTCTGATAGATCTTATCACCAAATTACAAATCATGGACCCATATCATGTACGTGGAAGTTACTTTTTAAGCTAGGTCCACCGTTTCTGGACACCATTTCTTTTTATACTCGTTTATATTGGAAGACCTCAGCTCAAGAAAAGAAAGTTTTAACCACCACTGACTTGTGATATTTTGTAGGCTAGAATCCATTGTATATATAATTGTACACTACAACTCGTTTTGTTTCGTTCGTTTAACAGACGACGTCGAGTAAAATATATTGCTCAAAGCGTTAAGAAATTATTTAATGGGAAATGGGCGTTTCGTTTTTGTTTCTGAAAAGAAAACGCTTGTCAGACATTCGATAGGCACTCATCATTATGAAGAAAAATAATTGGAGAGGAAACTGACTCTTTGAAACAAAACATGGTTGTTTTAGAACTTTCCATATAAAGAAATATAGAACTTGGTTCATAAATAAAGTCATTAAAATTTATTGGTAGTTTCAATGGCATTTTTGATATTAGCGTCTTTGTCATCTCTTTTAGTCAACCGCGTGAAATTTTCATGTTTGTGAGGCACTGTGGTACAGTTGGAATTCTTTTGTGTTTCGGTGTATAACATAGCATTAACGTGCTTTAGATTTTACGTTTTGCAATCCTAAAAAGCTGGAACTGCGTATCCATTTAATTATAATATTGAATAGGGAGCCGAGTCACTGATTGATTTTTGGTCTATTCCCGCTGAACGTAAGTCTCGCATCAGCTTGCTCGATATGTCCAGTAGTATATTGCTCTATATGGAAGTTTGCAACCTGGTAATAAAATGGGGAAGAACGTGTTAATGCAAAGAAAAGTTCTGCAGGGTTCACACGCGCCTTGACAGTCCTAGAATCTTAAAATAAATGTTCAAGGCCTTGAAAGTTGCAGTCAGTGCTGGAAAGTCCTTGAAATTTGTAGCTAATTTCATCCAACCTAAATTCTAGAGTACCTTGTGTGAAAATATATGCTACTGGGTAGGAAACTAGATAACGATAACAACACCTCTTCGAATGTCGATCAAACGCCCAATGCACATATACATTTCTGGTTATATTTATTGTTGCGATTGGTTGAATGTTTGGAATATTAAGGGCCAACGAAAAGTTTTGTACTATTCGCCCTTTCTGCAAAATGCCATGGCTTTGATTTTACTGTGCGTGGAGTCCTTGAAAAATGGAAAATGTGTCCTTGAACAGTTCTTGAATTTTTCGCCCACAAAAGTGTATGAAACTGATTCTGAGTCACTGAGTGAAACCAAACCCGCAATCCTCTGATTACCGGTCAGAGTGTAGAGTTCTCGGAAATATTTTGTGCATGATCAACTTGTAGAGCACTTTACTTCGGAATTTATAACCAAGTTGAAGAAAGCGTACATCATGGATTATTTGTGAACCAGTTGACGACTGAAAGGGGGAGGTATAGGGAGGGTAAATGTTGTGTTTTATTTAATGCAATCTGATCTAATACAATACATTTTATCAGTTTTCCAAACTCCATTTACATCGGTCAAGTCTTAGAAGGAAAGGTTACTAACTACATGCGTCCATTGCCGTGCTGCTAAAAGTCGGTATTAAATTATTTTTTATGTTTAATTTTATATTTTAAATGAATAAATATCAACTAATCTTTTCCTTTTGGACAATTTAAGATATCTCGTAAATGTGACAGCCCTTTGCGTATAGGCGAATTTCAGCAGACGTCATTGTTTACATTCTGCTTCGTTAGCATACAACTTAAGTCGTAGAAAGAACAGATAAACAATAACCGACTTTTTAACTTGAGAATGCTAATCAAATTAATGAGTGACCGAACTTTTGGTTCTAAAAGTTTCAAAGAAGAAATTATGACAAAAAAATGCAAAACAGCTGGAGGCAAGAACGATGTGTCATACATTCTTTGTAAAACTTCCAAATTTTAAAACCATATCTCGGAAAGATTACTCTGCATATCAAACTCATATTGTCAGAGAAAATTTGTTCTGCAGAAACATTTCATTATTCAAAAGCTTTGTTTCTGTAGCTGAGTAAGATAGAAGAGTGCGTATGCTAATTAGACAAAAAATGTAAACAAAAACTCGCTTATAGCCAAGGTTTTACAATGTTTTATCAAAACATGTCTTTGTTCCCATAAACTGCAGCTGTGGCCTCTTCATGGCGATGTTGCCATAGAAACGTCTCGGTCTCTTCCTGTGCGAGCGCCTCTGTCATGTTAGCACACCGACGCCACAGGTTGGCTCTCCTCACAGACCTGTGGGTTCCCTCCTTCTCCAACTCCTCTGCCATTCGCAGTTGATGTATCTTATGCCTGACTTCTTTTTCAATTTTGTTCTAAAATAAGACGCGTAGATTTGTTTTATACTTTTTTTTGGCAAAAATGGCCTAGTCTTTTATTCCTTTGCCTGTTTTATTGCATCCATTTTAAAATTACAGCCAATCCGATTGGCTCAGAGCAGTGTGGTTGATTCCTGAAGGTCATACCATTGAAATAGAACCTACACTGGAATTTTTGTCAAACTTTCCTCATTTGTCAATCAATACATGTAAACTGCAAAAATGAAACAAAGAGGGGTGTGCCCATGTTAACTTTTGAGATATGATTGATACAAATACCCCCTCCAGGGCTAGTTTTCTGTTTATTGTAAGCTTGAAATTGGAACTATAGTTTCCTCATGTGGCCAACCAAGATAACATCGAGGAGCATAAGGAAAGTATAGGAAGATAACGGAAAGAGTTCTCTTCGATAAGGAGAATAATTTCTATTATGATTTTCAGCAACAAACACTTTTGGTAAGGAGGCATTTTCATGTGCTTTTGTTGTGGCTACAGTTCCTGTACCTAAAGAAACAGTGTATTCTTGTCTATGTTTTTCATGTTTTTCCACACTTGCAATACTGAGATTTTTCCTATTATTCACTTCAAAGAGTCCTGTTGAAATTTGATTGATTGCATGTTGAGGAGAAACTCTAGGAAAACTGGCAAAACGTGCTGTTTTTCCCCATTTCCGAGGGGAGACTGGAATGAGTTAAACAGAAAGCCCCATATATTATGAATACAACTACTTTTTTTACATTATTTTTTCTATGTCTTCGGGAGCTCAACGTTCACTATAATATGACAAAAATGTGTACACATTTTAAAATTTCTAATATACGCAGTAGAGATGTGCAATGCAGAATGGGGAATTACCTTAATAATATACAAAACAAAGTTTCTCGATTCTGATTGGTTGAGAGCAGCACTTGCTGTTTTTCGTAATCACAGTGCAAAACAGAGCTAATCCAATCACGAGCGCTAGGATAAGATCAGTATATAGTTTATGATTCATAGTGTAGCAGCTAGTATTACAAATACTAGTGACCGTTATTTTCATCGAATTATGTCCGAATTGTCCTTTACTATTCGTGACAAATACTATAGCTAGCTACCATTACTTTCACCGAATTGTCATTTAACGCTAGGTACAAACCGTTAGATAGGGTTGGCCAAGTCACTAAACGAATTTTCTTTGAGATCTACCGACTCCGAAGCATTTATAAAAATCTGAATATGTACTTACATGCACGATTTTCCGCAGAATTGTCCTTTCTTTCAACTAATCATTCGCAACTGTGTACTGCGTTATGGCGACGTGATCAAAAGTAACGCCATCAAACGACCCACAAATAGATTTTGCCTCAGTTGTTCCTTGTAAATTCACAACGGATGCTACTCAATGAGGCGTCACATGATTTTCGCTTAGCCGGCGGTTTTATATTTCATTCGTTTTATGTCATTAATTCGGATCTCGCTTATAAGTACATATTCAGATTTTTATAAATGCTTCGGAATCGGTAGATCTCAAAGAAAATTCGTTCAGTAGCTTGGCCAACCCTATCTAACGGTTTGTACCTAGCGTTAAATGACAATTCGGTGAAAGTAACGGTAGCTAGCTATAGCATTTGTCACGAATAGTAAAGGACAATTCGGAAGTAATTCGGCGAAAATAACGGTCACTAGTAATGGTAATACTAGCTGCTACACTATGAATCATAAAATATATACTGATCTTATCCTAGCGCCCGTGATCCAATGCAATTTACTCTATAACTATGACTACAACTTTCCACTACAATCAACTATGACTTCGACTTGGAGTACGACTATGACTTGGAATTGGAGTACGGCTGCGATGACGATTTCTACGACTGCTATGAATACGATTACAAATACGATTTGTTCTTTGTACTTCGATTTTCGACTACGAAGACTGCGACGACTACGGTTACTACGCATGCGACGGCTACGCTACTATGATTACGATTACGTCCACGATTACGACTACTACGAATAGAACGACTATGACTACTACGACTTCTGCGAATACTATTACAAATACGATTACGCTTACAACTACGACTTCGACTACGTTTGCAATGACGACTACGATTATGACTTCAACCTCGACTACTATTACTTTTGTTAATACTTCGATGCTGGTTCCTTTCAGGGTTCGCACGCGCCTTGAAAGTCCCTGAACCTCAAAATAAAAATACAAGGCCTTGAAAGACCTTGAAAATTGCAGACAGTGCTGGAAAGTCCTTGAAATTTGTAGCTAATTTCATCCAATTTAGATTCTAGAGTGCTTTACTGGAAAATATATGCTACTGGCAGGAACGTATCAACACATAATAGTAAAAAATAAACAAAAACGATCATAACACTTCTTCGAAAGTGTCTGAATGAGCGAAAAACTAAAGTTGAGAACATGTTGGATAGAGTCCGATGATGAGGAAATTTGAAGAAAACTGGCTTGAAGTTGAATGAATTTTCTTGACTGCTTTTCATTTTCACGCTCTAACGAGTTCTGGGCACATGTTTTTTTTGAACATTAAAACCAAATTCGAAGTGCTTTCGGCTTTCGGTTTCACGAAAAAGTCAAATTTGACTATCTATTTTTGAGTGATTTCAAAATGGATATACAGTCTCCAATAAAGCGGTCACCATCGGGACTTTGAAAAGTGGCCTCATTAAAATGAGTTTTGCCACATAGTAGAGGTACCAAATACAGCAGTTTACTGACGCCAAAAAATACTGGTAAATTGAACTGCGTGTCGTGCAATATTGGCCTGAAATCATGCTTGTTATGAACGCTGCGAGCTCCACTCAGAGTATTTACTTTCTAGAAACGAAATGATCCTTTAACATGAGGAACCCTGGGAAGGAACTCCTGGTACAAAGAACAAAAAAAAGCTATACAAGTGCTCCCAGTCAGGGTTTTTCAGCACCTATGGCTAATTACGAAGTAATTAAATAGACTTTGTTAATGGGGGTCTTAGATAGTCCGGTATGGCAAGCTCACATTGGTAATCGTGAAGAGTTACCCAGTTGACAGGTCGCGACACTGGGATAACCCTACTCTTGTCGATAGGTGCTGTGGATTCTAACCCGAGAAGACGCGAATGTCTAACCGTTTGCAGATGTTAGAGCAAAGGCAGTACCTTCTCGTCTGCCATTTTAAGACCCTGAGTGAAGGTCTGGCACCGGGAATCGAACCTGGGCCTCCTGCGCCTTACCAGCTGGGTTAACCAGGCGGCGGATGTTATATGATAATTTAGCTTAATTCCATATTTACAAGCTGGATAAGAACCGAGTGCTATCACCTGAATGGCTGCTGCTTCTTCCGTTCTTTGTTTCAAGAGACGTTCAAGGTAGACAGCCCTTCGTTCAGCAAGTCGAACTGCAACGTCCAAACCAAACGCCTTTAACTCCCTTCTTTGTCTCTCGGCTTCAGCTCCCGACACAAAATAGTTAGCATTTTTGTCGTTATCACAAGGACGAAATTTCTCCTTTCCTGAGATCAAGTTTGCTATTGGTGGATAAAGTCGGTCTACGAGATGCAAGTTTTCGTCAGATTCGTCTGCTTCTTCATTCTGGGAATTATTATACAGGTGAACAACGCTTGTGTGAAGTTCTTCCAATTTATCTGGTCTCCATTCGGCGTCCACAACATTCACTTCGATTCTTGAAAGCTCCTGAACAAAAAGAACTTGTTAGAAGACTGTTTTACAAACAGGAATTTAAACTGATTTCCATATCTGTAGACGCTACCACATAAATTGGCTGACCTATTCGAGGCTCTGTACTAATGAAATTCTTCATTACAATCTCAAACTTAGATTGCGCTGAAAGCATTGCTACAGTAGTTGTAAACATTGTCAACGAACTCTATAAAGTTTTTGCGCTTACAATCTCAAGCGTACAACGCAAAAACAGTTGTGAAAATTGCCATGCAGCTCTTAACACTCTATAATGCATACTTGCAGCGCTTCTAATACTCAAAAGAGCTTTAGAGTTCAGTATCAAAAAGTAAAGAACAAGAATAAACTTCCTATAATATTGTAGAATTCTGTCACACTATCCTATACAACCTTTAAAAGCGAACAAGCACTCGAATCATCTATGTCGTTACTCATTTTCAAGGAGTCGCTACTTTCTCCAGTAGGTGCTCTACCCTAACCAGACGAGTCCATGCTGAATCAAGGTCGAGTTTGCAAGAATGACTTTTCCAAGTTACCACCGCAACTAAGCTAGTCGGTAACAAACATTACCAAATTAGGAAATGAGGGTGTTGCTTGCCATGGCATTGAAGGTGTTCCTTTGCTTTGAGTTACCGACTTGTTTTTAAAGACTTTGCTGAGCGTTGAATTTATGTGGAAAAATCTTGATATGGTACAAAATTTTTGCGGAAACTTAGATATAGAAATCTTTTTCCAAAGCCAAAACTAAAGAGAAAAACGTTTGTTTCGTGTATGGGTTTTTGTAACGCCGCAACTAAGCTAGTCGGTAACAAACATTACCAAATAAGGAAATGAGGGCGTTGCTTGTCATGGCATTGAAGGTGTTCCTTTGCTTTTAGTTACCGACTTGTTTTTAAAGACTTAACTGAGTGTTGAATTTATGTGGAAAAATCTTGATATGGTAAAAAAATTTTGTGGAAACTTAGATATAGAAATCTTTTTCCAAAGCCAAAACTAAAGAGAAAAACGTTTGTTTCGTGTATGGGTTTTTGTAACGCTAGATTTTGTTTTGCATTCTGGAAGCATTGATTTTGACCAAGGTTTTCACTGCTCAATCAAAGAGAACAGGATCAAGAGAAAAACAATCAGCGTTTTCAGCTAGCAACAAGAATCTTTCGAGTTAAACAACCGGTAGAATGATACTTGGTTCTGGTAAGGTTTTCTTCTACTAAGGTCCTTACAGCTCTATCAAACAGGTCGGCAATAAAAAATCCACAACAGCGTTTTATTACGCCACAGAAATCTGACAAGTTGAATAGAGAGTAGAATGATTTCTCTTTTCAGTACTTGATTATGATCAGAATTTCACCTAGCTTCTCACTGCTTAACCAAACAAAAATATTTCATTAAGCAGCAAAAATATGCCGAATTAGAGATTAGAAAGATCTTTTCTTCCCGGTAACTGATTATGATCAGAATTTCATCTAGGTTCTCACTGTTTAATCAAACAGAACAACATTCATTTGACGGAAAGGCAATAAAAATATTTCAGTACGCAGAAACAATAGAAAGTAGAAATATTCTCTCTCCCCAGTAACTGATTATTATCAGAATTTTACCTTGGTTCTCATGAACCAAAAGAATGAAAGCCCTTACATGTATTTCATTACGCAACAGAAATCTGCCCAGTTAAGCACGAGGTTGAAAGATTTTCTCTTCTCTCAGTACTTGGTTCTGATCAAATTTTCAAATAGGTATTCGCGCACTGCTTACTAGACATATCGATGGAATATCGTCTGGATCTCCTTTTGAGAAAAGAAAGTTTGGTTACCGTAGTATAAGAGGTAAGCCGAGAAACCAAGCTCTTCGATTTCGTTCCCTGCTGTACCGCCGAAAAAACCTTGCGTTATTTTCTTTTTCAATTTCACAATTAACAGTAGCGGGCAACTCTCGAATGTACGAACTGGGCTGATGAAATAAAGCTACTGTACCTTTGTAGCAGTTTCATCTCTGCTCAAGGTCGCCTGACCATCTCCAATGCTCCCTTCAGCTCGGAAACCGTTTATTTTTCCACAGGTACCTTTGGTATAAAATCAAGTAATAGAGAGGTAAATTTTCGGCCATTATTTGTAGCGAGAAGAGGAAAGAGGATCCTGTTTTAAAGGTGTGTTGGTGTGTGTGATTTACATCGAACAGGTGAACAAAGACAAGATTGAACGAGAGAAACCAAATATTGTTTGACTGGTACATAGAAAACTGAGGATGGATGGAATTAAAAGATTGTTTTACTGGTATCTTGGTGATGATGATTTTACAACAGACGAGTGCAACCCACAGAGAAGATGGAATGAAAAAACCCAAATATGATAGATAATTGCAAAACAATTATTTGTTAATGTACCCGTACCGTACACGGTGCACAGCGCTGGTCCAAGAATGGTGGACAAGGCTGGTTTCAGTGCCGGTTTTCGATCTTTTCGATTGAACAAGTCTTCGAGAGCATCAAGTTCCACTTGGTCTTCAATTGACCAGCTGAAGGTTGAAGAGTAAAACTGAAAGAACGGGCAGGCTTTATGTACTATGAGTTACTCAGTTGATAACAAGGACGATGAGGTTGATGGCGATGACGATGGCATAGACAATTATGGTAACAATGACGATTTCAAGGATGATGACTATGGCAAGAATCATCACAACGACAATGGCAGTGCGGTTGCAATGGCGATGACAACGACAACGGCAGTGACAACTTCAATGGCGATGACAATGGCAGTGACAACTTCAATGGCGATGACAACGACAATGGCAGCGACAATTGTAATTACGATGACAACGACAATGGCAATGCCATTTGAATGTTGATGACAACGACGATAGCAATGACAACAACAATGGCAGTGACAATTTTAATGGTGATGACAACGACGATGGCAGTGACAGTTGCAATTGCGATGACAACGACAATAGCGATGACAACAACAATGGCGGTGACAACTGCAATGGTGATGACAATGACAATGGCAGTGACAGTTGCAATAGCGATGACTACGACAATAGCAATAACAACAACAATGGTAGTGACAATTGCAATAGCGATAACAACAACAATAGTAACGAAAACTGAACAATGGCAGTATCAATTGCAATGGTGATGACAACGACAATGGCAGTGACAATTGCAATAGCGATGGCAACGACAATTGCAGTGACAACAACAATTGAAGTGACAATTGCAATGGTGACGACAACGACAATGGCAATGACAACAACAATGGCAGCGACAATTGCAATGGTGATGACAACGACAATGGCAGTGACAATTGCAATGGCGATGACGACGACAATGACAGGGACTGTTGCAATGATCACAACAACGACAGCGTGAGAACGGCAACGGTGATCACAACCACAATAGCAATGAGTGATGATGACAACAATGTTGACAAGGACAATGATAATGACGATAGCAATGGCGATGACAGTGTTAACCGTAATGATAAATTGATGACAATGACGATGGCAAAATATTTGAAGAATCTGGGAGTTTAAGAAAATGAATGTTATCCGTCATTCGGTTGGGAAAATCAGAAGATAAATTAAATTTCTTACTGGACAATTTCAGAAACATACAGTATGCAACGTTTCGACCGCATCACACGGCCTTCAGCAGGCAAATGCCGCGCTGTCACGTAACACCGCTGTGTCATGTGACAGACGGCTCTTGAGCCCCTCTAAAGCTCTGTCCCATGTTGTCGAAAGCCCGTGCCTGAGGGGGGGGGGGGGGGGGGGGGGGGGGGGGGGGGGGGGGGGGGGGGGGGGGG
>JAOBRD020348373.1:0-20680 GCA_027575215.2 Hydrozoanthus sils | reverse complement strand
TTCATGACTGTCATGTACGACATATCTGCATTGGGATGTTTCTTGTTTATAGCCTCCGCAATCTGTCGTTTAAAGATTAACTACAGGCCGAGCGATACTAGCGGTCACTCATTCCAGCATGTTATCTCCTAGGTACGCGCTGGACTGGGACGAGAGATGTGTACGAGTCATGCTTGGCAAAAGTGGCAAAGTCGTCTGCACTCTCCAGGTACCGCGTGACTACCCTACGCAATCTGTTGTTCAACTGATTGGAGTTGAAGGGGCGGAGTACGACCAACAGCTCAACCACTTACAGGTTTGATCTCAGAATAATACGGCGCAGCAACAGATTCGTATTTAACATTTCCAAAGAAACAGTGATAAGTTTGCCCGGTGCGCGTACTTGTAAGCTGTATTACAAAATGAAGGAAATATAACACGCGATCTGATTGGCTGTCGTGACGCACTCAAAATACTGCATACGTCATCGCAGGGATTTATCGGCTGTTTGTGTGCCTTATTTTAGAAAAGAAATATATGACACGCTTACTTGCTCTGTTCATTGATAGAAACACCTGTAAAAGTTCACTCAAGAAGTGCGAGAAAAACTCGCCTGCAACACGTCTTTCGTGAACTAAAAAGTTCACAAGTGTTTCTATTACTGAATAATTTATATTTATATACTGGAACGAGTTTGGAGTAATATAGTTGTACAAGTAGGGTTTTGGCATCTCGTTGAGGAAAAAACATTTTAGCAGTGTTCAACATCCCATAAACCCAAAGTTGAACTCCGGTGACAAAATTGGTCCAACTAATCCTCAGTTTCCTTTCTACTAAACCAGCTTTAAGTTGTGGCACCAAAGCATTCTCCACTCTAATGTAGGAACATATTTTGTTTCAGATGCAGGAATCAAACCTATCACGGTGGCTCCAGCACCTGCAAAACTACTTCAGTGGCGACATGATGACATAACGTCTCTTTTTTACTAATGATTTACAAGAAAAAAATTGCTTTGGCACGGGGAAGTGCAATTTTATATTCGCCCCTTCAAATGACTGAGCTGTTCCTGGTTGCATATTCTCAAGATCCTTATTCTATATCGCGCCTTGGACAAGATGTCTCTCCTTATTCTATCTCACGCCTTGGACAAGGTGTTTCTCCCTATTCTATCTCACACCTTGGAAAAGGTGTCTCTCCTTATTCTATCTCACGCCTTGGACAAGGTGTCTCTCCCTATTCGTTCTCACACCTTGTCCAAGGTGTCTCTCCTTATTCTATCTTGTGCCTTGGACAAGGTGTCTCATTCTATCTTGCGCCTTGGACACGGTGTCTCTCCTTATTCTATCTCGCACCTTGGACAAGGTGTCTCCTTATTCTATCTCACACCTTGGGCAAGGTGTCTCCTTATTCTATCTCACACTTTGGACAAGGTGTCTCTCCTTATTTTATTTTGCGCCTTGGACAAGGTGTCTCTCCTTATTCTATCTCACACCTTGGACAAGGTGTTTCTCCTTATTCTATCTTGCACCTTGGACAAGATGTGTCTCACACCTTGGACAAGGTGTCTCCTTATTCTATCTCACGCCTTGGGCAAGGTGTCTCTCCTTATTCTATCTCACACCTTGGACAAGGTGTCTCTCCTTTTTCTATCTCACGCCTGACAAGATGTTTCTCACGCCTTGGTAAGAGGTGTCTTGCGCCTTGAACATTGTTATTTCAGGAGATTCCACACAAAAACAGTGACACATAAACAAGTAACAAAACATTTTAATGCTTTAACAACAACCGCGAGTTTTTCTTAAATTGTATTTACAGACTTTGTCTGATTAATTTTATAGACTATGTACAAGTTATTATTTTAACATCTATAATTTTTAAGAGTTCTTTAGAAAATAAATATATCTCATGAACTGTATTAGTACGTTGTTGCGAATTCTTTATTTAAGAGTTGAACAGTTCGGAAGCCACCACTATCCCCAGAAGAACGTTGCACACTGGGCTCGTTTTTTTTATGGCAGGGAAGTGAATCATAACAACCAATTAAAACAACAAAAGAAAACCCAAGGATCAACAAAACCAAAATTAAAATTAGCATCTACATTACGTGCACCGTATACATGCAGAGAGGCTAGAATGATGGTATATTAAAACCTAAAACACCAGTTATCAGTTACGAAACTACTTGAAAAATCCCACAAGTATAAAGCTATATTTTTTCGTAACATATATCTATGATTGAAACTATTAGTAACGTATGATTGAACTGACTGGCACGTTGGTCAGTTTTAAGTTCCCTTTGCAAACGTGATGTTCAGCAAGTCTGTACACTCTTTTTTATAAGAACATGAGGCTGAAAAATGCCCAAAATTTAAAAATTGAGGCTGAGGAAACGCGAAAAATTATTTTGGATGCTGCACAATATTATGGAACTTTTTTTTTCTCAGCTAATGTTCAGTGCAACATAGCTTTAAATCTTTTTTTTATATATTGTTAGTATACACCAAATCAGCGAACCGTTTTTTTCGTGTTCTGGTTGGTTCCTGAAACAGTAAAAGCTGTCAAAATAGCGACTCGTTTCGCGATGCCATTCCCACAAAAAAGGCCACTAAGTTTGGGATGTATATATTCAAAAGTAGGATGAAAGTTGACTCAGAAATTTCAAGCAAAAGTACAACGATTAAAGTGAGCGCGGTCTTTTCTTACTTGCGTTTGAAAATTTTGAATTAATAGATTTGGTTCAAAATTGACATTCACCAACTCTCACCTGAATTTGTTCAACTGATTTTGCATACACTAATACAATGTCAGTGCCTAGCGATAGTCACCGATCGTCACCACTACTAGTCACCTCCACTTCGGGGGATAATTGCTTATTATAGCTATTTTGCCGGCCATGGTAGCAGTCGATTCAATAATGTATACTTGATTCTGATTGGTTTGTACGAATGAAAAATAGCTAGTGCGACCCCAAACTACCAATTATGTTTGAGAAAATTCGAAGCTCGAAATATTAAAAAACGTTCAGTCCCAAAATACGACGTTCTTATAAAAAAAAGAGTGTATTCACTGAATACTGTGTTAATGACTGCGGTCACAAACGCACCACCTTTAGAGTTTACGTACGTAAAACGAACAACAACATTCTGTTGCAAAACTTCTACTGAAGAAAAAACAACTACTCGCGTAAACTCGGCTTTAAAGTTAACTGAACCAAACGAAAACCAAATTACTTGTTCATCTATATCCCGTCTTGCCTTAAAAATAACTCAAAAGTTAAACTACCTGCTGCTTTGCTCAACAAGAATGCGTGACTAAGACAGTTTTATACAAATATAATTTGACTGTTTTGTCAAAACAAGATAAAACAGTTTATCTCGATAAAAGCCATCTTTTTCACCCTGTTTAAAAGTTTGTTTGTCCCTAAAAACCAGACAAATCTGGATTACTTTTACTTTGTTTTATACCAAAAGAACATAGACTTTTTATAAACGTTTTTATATTACAATATTAAATTGGATCACTAAGGATATTTTAAGTGTAATAACATCTTATTTTAAGTATTTAAAAATACAATAATTTATTTACCTCTTGTACTAAAATATAAAAATTTTACCCTTAAGAACAATATTATCTGTTCGTTAGTATGTACTTTAGTGTAAAATATACCTTTAATAAACTGAAGATAGTTAGTGAGCTACTGCTTAAGTGGTAAGCAGATCGGCCTTTGGCTGCCAGGGTGGGTAGCTCCGATTTAGCGCCTTTCAATGTCGACAGAACTATGTCAGAGCCAAAGGCTGGGTTCCCAGTGTTTATAAACACTTCAATTTTCTGAGCTTCAGTGTTGCAGGCTCTTATCTGAAAAAAAAACGAACAAAAACAAATGTCATGGTCGCATATGTTACAAATAAATTGAAATTAAACATTGCGAGGTTAGATCAAAATTCCCAAAAGGCCACTTTCACTCTAATCTTTGTTCATTTTACACACTTGACCTGTTTTTCAACATCTAACTTCTCTTTACATAACTTGTACAAAATAGGCCGTTTGGTAATGACAAAATGGAAATTGATCAAAAACAGAAGAAAAGCAAAGTTCTCATTAACCGATAATATAAAAAGTACGAGTTCAAGTTGGGAGAATTTTGCAACACGCCATTTGACGTATTTACGGCTGAAAGAGTAAAGATTTTATACGGAAATTTCACATACATAGAAAACTATTTTCTCATTTCATTTTTTTTTATTTCTTTATTTGCCATGTGTTTTTTACCGAAAAGAAAACATTAATATTGAAAAGAAAATGGCGAGGACGACTGATAGGAAGCGATGGAGCTTATTATGATAATCAGTCTTCCTCTTATATACTTATTTAATACTATGAAAAAATAGATATGACAAGATGACATTAATGTAAAGGTTTGGCCAATATTTTGAAACTGTTTGATCTGAAAGTTATGCTTAATTTAAGGGGGCAAACTTATAGTTTCCCTGATAAATCAAAGGAATCCTTGAGTAACCTCGGGAAGGTTGTTTGGTGCCATCGCAGTTGAATGGGTTTACAACACTCGTACGATTGTCATATCTGCTGAAATTGCTTCTGATAAGACAACGTTTTTTTTTCTTTTGTTAACGCGTTATCCTCCTTCCGTGGGTCAAGACGTCTGTCGTAATACACAGACAATATCCACCAA
The DNA here is from genome assembly GCA_027575215.2 of Hydrozoanthus sils. Lineage (NCBI taxonomy): Eukaryota > Metazoa > Cnidaria > Anthozoa > Zoantharia > Hydrozoanthidae > Hydrozoanthus > Hydrozoanthus sils. Next base: position 16,010 of record JAOBRD020348373.1, on the reverse strand, counting down.
AAAACCCAATCAGTTCGCACAATCGTACAAGGAGTACCAATGCAGTTAAGTTCCATTTATCAAGGAACCCAGGACTTGAACAAAAAGTCTCTAATTTAAAGTGTAGATTTTAAATTTGCATTGTTGTGAAAGCTGTTGTTCTGGGGCAGATCAAACTTGTTCATCGTAATTCCAATATTTATTGGTGAGCTTCACGGCACGGTGAGAGGAAAGAACCATTTGTAGTATTTGTAAATTTTTATTTTAGTTTTTCAAGTCCAACAATGATTTGCTTCTATACTCTGCTAACTGTAACTTGTTTCTACATTAAAACTAATGAATATCAGTAACTTTAATCATTTGATATACCCATTAGTCATGACAAATCGCCGTGACGCTATCAGTATGTATTTCTATAAAAGGCAACTTCTGGGACTCGATCAGTTGGTCAGATACCTGTAATTTTGTTGGCTGTTTGGTAATGACCATGATATGTACTACAATATCGCCATCCATCCCAATGTACCCGAACAGATCGCACTCAGACTAGAGGGTGAAGCAGTAACAATCATTACATATTACTTCAAACAGTTCACGGCCAATTAACACTCTAGCACAATAAAGTCACATTAACAGGAACTGAAGTTAAACCAAGCTACTCAAAACTTATATCAGCTTACCAAACATCTAAATAAGGATGAAATAATTACGAACAATAACCAATATTGATAACAACTATTGACAAATCAACAAAGATCAACTAATAAAAAAACGAAACAAAATAATGAATCAAAAGTAACAAAATCAACCAATACTTAATAGCACAAAAATGCAAACAAATTATGGCTTAGTAAAAATAAGGCGGTTTCAATATCTGCTTTATTAAATTGACGCTGCCACAAAAACGTATATGGACTTACCGTAGTCACGTGTCTTCGAAGGGAAGACAGCAGATGATGTAGCGTTACAGGTCCCTTGCTTGTTACGCCATCACTATTTATTTTGAGTTGTCTTGTACTGAATAAAATCCGCAGCTGTGCAGCTGTAATAGTTACAAGAATGAGATGTCAGTTTGATATTGGCAGGAAAACAAGTCTACCTGCTTTAAACGTAGACAGTCACTCCGGCAATGATCTACTTGCGCTTTGCGGAGTTTCAGTTGTAAACAAAATGGCGTTGCAAGCATTCTAAAACAAAGACAATCTAAAACATCCAAAAAACGTTGCTTAGTTTGAAGACGCATTACCAAACTGTTGAACTTACTTGAAAAGGATAACAATAATCTTACAAACCTGCCAACTGTTTTTTTTTAACGAAATTAGTTGGTAGTTAACTTAGTTTTGCAACAAATGGGAGAAAAATATGTGCAAATAAAAGGCTCAATAAGTAAAGTGTGAACCAAACATTCTAAAAAAGCGTCAAATGAAAGTCTGCGGATTCCCCACTGAAGTACATGTTTCTTTTCACAAAATAAGTTGCTTGATTATCTAACGCATACTACTTTTTCATTACAGTGAGCCAAGTTTTCTAGATACTCAATATCTGCGTGGAAAAACCTTCAGTCGAAATGCCAGCGTCGTCCTTCAGTGTTTTATATTGTCATCCAATCAGCTAGCACAGTTTGTGTAACGTTAATATTATCATCCAATCAGCTAGCGCAGTTTTATGTCACGTTAATATTATGATCCAATCAGCTGGCGCAATTTGTGTCACGTTGATATTATCATCCAATCAGCAAGCGCAATTTATGTCACGTTGTTATTATCATCCAATCACCTAGCGCAGTTTGTGTCACGTTGCCGCTGCATACGATTTCCGAGGTCTAAACACAATGATTTTTAAATCTATTTAATATTTTCTGGTCGCTTCCTATGAAAAGTTCAGGACGTTTCCGAATCTCGTTAAGGGAGATCTGGGCCGAGGTTACACTCTTCACTCCCACGTTTAATCGTACTCACCACATATTGGGCAGCAAGCACCAGGGGGGACAACTCCACTGCATTCCACTAGGGTGGTATTGGGGCATTCCACCCTGTTGCAGCGCTGTAGTTTCTCTTGGTTGATGTCTTTTGCTGTCAAGGAATGTGAAATGACCCTGATCACAACGCCTTTTTAAACCATTAGCCCAACTTCAAAATTCAGAAATAAATGGCAATAAATTGGGAATCAACTGACATTTATCTAAAAGGCACAAAAAGATTCTTGCCACTTCGACTGTTCTCTGTTCTGTTTGTAATTACTACAATTTAATATCTTTGGCGCGAGAACATGCGGTAGACGCAAGCCAGTTGTCCATTCTACACATAATTTAGAATGTAGTTGGAAGAATTAGGTCAAGCAGGTTATAATGTTGAAAAACCTTCTGATATTTAATGTGGGTTTTCTGTTTGTTCTAAAAAAAACACCACTGGTGAAAAACTGCGGAAAGAAGTCCTATCCTTTTCTTAACCTGGTTCAAACAAAAAACAGCCACTAACCAAACCACTCTTTCCTGTTTTATTTTAACCAAAGATTTACTTTTTTTTTCCTGCAGTTTTTAAACATTTATTTCTTCACGATACAGTAAAAATTAATTTTACTGACTGTGAATATGAAATACGGAATTCCCTAAATTTGTTGGAAAAAACATAAAAACTTGACGTTTGAACTTTTAGGAATGAAAGAAATTGTTTATAACTCCAAACATATTGCAAGTTTCTTACTTTTTCGATGACCAATTGCACTGCAGTGTCCTTCATAATCAACCAACACGCGAACTGAGTTTGCCGCACACTTGCTACTGTACGTTTCGCCATTCACACCACACACAGGACGCATTGGTGGCTTACATTCATCCTAAAGGAGCCACGAAAACACATGCAACAGATAAGATAGGCACACCAACTATTATGACACATTACTAATAGTTTGGTTTCTAGTATCTGCCAAGGGGAGAAAAAATCAACCAAATCGTAGATTAAAAAAGAAAAACAAACTGATTGCCATGTAATTTTTTTTAACATAAAAATAATTTTTGACTGATTTTTAAACGTTCTTATCTGCCAAAAAAGTTAACTATTAAAAAGGGAAGGAATAATTACGTTGTCGTTATTTTTTTCACCCACGATTGTTTCTCATTCATCTAGAAGAATTAACAAATGACTGTTGCTGTTTAGCTTATAAATTGAAATACAGAATAACAGCTGTGATAGGTAACAACGCACCAGGAAAGGCCTACAAATTTCATCTGCAATCTCATTTTTCGTTTGAAAGACAAAATATATATTTTGCCTTCTTTACCTACATTGCTGCAATAGCCGGATTTCAGGTGATAACACTTTCGGGATCTTAAACAAAGGAATCTTTGTCTCAAACCACAAACCAAGTAACAGTTGACTCATTTTTAGTTCTGAAAGTCAACCTTTTCAACTAAACACAGGCAGAGTATGCTAAAAGTTTTCCTGTAACCAGGTAGGTTAAAAAAAGATGAGAAACGCACGCAGAGTTTGTTGAACCGTTACCTACAGTACGCAAATATTCCTACCTTGCAGAAACCTCTGTAAGCTAGTTGCTTCTTGTTGAAATACAGAAAGCAGAGGTTGGGGTGCTGCTTGTTTTCTTGGTCACAAACTGGGTCGAGTTGGATGTCGTTACAAAAACTTCCTTCAGTCTCTAAGTACAGCAAACAAACCACTGATAATCAAAAATGTTAGAGTACATACAAATTTTTTGGTAGAAGTCCTAAAGGATTTGCCCACAACCATTTTCTCTAGAAAACGTAAAAACTATGAAAGCTTATGTACAAATGTACCTTTTTACTACCAAAAAAAGTATTTTTTTAAATTCTTCAATTTATCTGGGGAAATAAAGAAACTCAGATATCTCAGAAATTATTCGTAACAGACTGAGCATGATACTGAACTTAGTTAAACATTCATTTGGTGAGCTACAAGTTCTTGCAGATTGAGTCCCATTCTTAATGAGAAGCCATTACGAATCAAACTCCTTAGTTTCGGAAAACAGTCTCGTCCTCTCCATTAACTGCATCTACGGCTGTAAATCTATTGAATCGATTCTGTGATGTAGATAGCACAATTTCTAGTTTGTTTGAAACTTGTCTCTGACAGGACAACGACTGACACACACAACTTTTAGTAAGTAAAAACAGAGTGCGCTCACCACAGTAGTACTGATTACAGGGTTCATCAACAGAAAGGCAAACTTTTCTTTCCACAACACACCTACAGGGATTAACGAACAATGAGCGATAAACCAACGTTATTATTTTCTTTTTTTATTAACATTAGAAACAAATGAATGCAATACAAAGTACAAATACAAAGCTATACATGTGCTTCCAATTGCGGCTTTTCACCACCTGTTTTAGTATTTCGGGTCTTAGATAGTCTGGTATAAACAATTCACTTTGATATTCATAGCCCTCAGTTTAATAGTATTTGACAGACCATGCTACAGAGATCTACCTACTCTTTCTCACTAATCGTTATGGGTTCTTTTAAGTCCCCCAATAGTAGATCAAAGAGAATGGACCTGCTGTTTAACGACCTTATCCAAGAAGATGCCTCTAACCGTCTGCAGATGTTAGGGCAAAGACAGCACTTCTCCTCAGTTATTAATTTTTAAGACCCTGAGCGCAGGTCCAGCACCAGGAATCGAACCCTGGCCTCCCGCACGAAAGACTGGTGTAAAAGAACCCACAACACTTGTCGACAAATAGTAGGGTAATCCCGGTGTCGTAGTCTGAATCTTCTACTAACTGAGGGCAACTCTTACTAATATAGTTGTGAGCCGTGTATAGCAGACTATCTAAGACCCTCAATACCACAGTCAACTGTAAATCATTAATGTTAAGCGCCTTTGAGTATCTACCTATGGAAAAGGTGTTATATAAATGCTAAACATTGTCATTGTCATTGACATTGTCATTGTCATTGTCATTGTCGTTGCCCTTGCCCTTGACATCGCCATCGCCATCGTCATCATCATCATCTTAATTGGTGCCTTACCCAACCAGGCTAACTGGGCAGCAGTTGGGGTGATAATGGATTTACAAACACGGGGGTTAAAAAGGTTAATATTGTAGGAGGAAGAAAGAGGCCATAATTCCCCTACCTTTCTCCCGGATGACACGGACTTGGGCTGCAAGGATTGCGAGACTCGCAACTTCCTTGTTTTGTTTGTGTGTTGGTTAAACCTGCACACCTGGAAAACAAAGTCAAAACATTGTGTTCGACTATCATCTAATTGTATCATATTTAAAAGTACTTATTGTTCCTACAACTTGGTTTGCTCCAACAACACATAGGTAGTGCTGTGAACCTGTACATTTACACTTCGTTTTTGCGCATGAAAAATTTACCGGCATCGCAATGGTCATTGGGAAAATGGGTAAAAAGTAGAAAGTCATTTCATCTGATCATATCACTGCTCATCCAATCGATTAAAAATCGATATTACAGGTAAGAAGGTTCACAGTTTTTGGACATGTGTTGCACTCCATGAGCACCCAGAGAATACTTTTGATTTTGTCTGTAATCACACCGTTATCGACATGTACTTTATACTGCTTTTAGTCTGTATTGTCGCTAGCTGCTATACTATTAAAAAGGCCGCTTTGAGTTTGCAGTTGCCATGTTTTAATTCTATTTCCATAAGGTTTTTCTTGAGCACGTTAAACATGGTAACCTATTACAATTGAAAGTTGTAAAATAATCATTATAAATGTATCCTTATTTGCCCCCAGTTTAAGTCCAACTGCAAAACCAAGTCTAAGGATATGACGACAATATTAAATTCTCTGGTTTGTTTATAGTAAGTTGGTGTTACTTAAATTTAACTGCCTAGAGGGTACGAGATACACAAATTCTTGCCATTTGTACTGGTTCAAGGTTTTCAGTTTTAAAAGATAAGAGGAGTAATTGATTCATTCACTCACCTTGCAATGCATGGGTTGGCATAGGTTATGCCATCAGAACCGCAAACAGGCATGTGATCTGGTTTACAGCCACATGGCATACCCTCGTGAAGATCCTCCAATTCCTGGCTGGAATTACCATACACAAACTGGTATCTCTTGGGCCGACCTGAGGGTTTAAAACACATGTTGTTAACAAGCACTGGTGTTTTAACCGACATAATTCTCTGGCGAAAACACTTCTCACCTGTTAATGAGCCCCCCGCCAGCACAGAACCTCCACAGTGACGCCTTGTGCAAATCCTCTCTCCGTTAAAGCAAGTACAGAAGTTGCAATCAATGTGAAACTGGGTATTATCGTCTGAAGTATAGCAGGATAAAAATTAATTGTGAGCACATGTCATTTTTATTAATGATTATCTGCTTTTGGCAAGCTTAAGCTTTAGGTACTACCTACAGACCTTTTGAACATGGTCGTCAGACAAGGTATGGACTGGGAACATGTGCATGTAAGCAAAATCATAAAGGGCTCATTAGTAAAGAAAGTCTATTCTGTACATCTTTATGTATCAAAGGCATTAACCTAACCAATTTACGTTCCTTATCAACACCTCTAAGTGCGGCAAGTGACTGACATTTAGACAAAGCAAAGTACTGTAGACTAGCTTTGTTTACAAACCAGACCTTTATGAACTCGTTTGCATGCACTTGTTTCCAGTCCTAACCATGATTGACAGTCGTTGTTGAAAGAGGCCTACTGAAAACACACCTTGACTTTTTCTAACTTTATAGCTAAGTTTCAAACTTTTCTTGAAAAGAATATATTCCGGTAACACCATTTAGTGCATGAACCACAATTAATCTATGAAAATTGGTAGAGAGATGCAAAATGTAAACTCAAAAACCCAAGTTAGGATTAAGATACTGACTAGTACTTGTAATAGAAAGTACAAGGCCAAAGATTTAAATCTAAAATTTACACTTACTCTCCGATAAAAATATTGAACCTGTGACACAAAAAACTGATTTTATTCCAAGCATACATTTTTTCAGCTTTTTGAATACTTGATTGTGTGTTAAGTAAGTTTTTAAAAATTGGAGCAAAAATATCAACAAAATTGCACACTTCAGAATTTGTTGAAGCCATGGATATTTTTAAAATCTACTTGCAAAGACAAAGAAAATGAAGGATAAGCTGGATGGGAGTTAACAGCTCATGCAAAAACATATCAAACATACCAAGAAATTGAGGCCATTGCCAAATTCAGCACATCTGTATTAGCAAAATTGCAAAATTTCATAAACAATTCCAAAACACTAATGCAGATAAGAAGTTTTGAAACTTGATCTTCTGTCCTTATCATTACAGAGAAATGTATGGGAATGAGGCTGGACAGGCATTGATGTCCATCCACCTTTTCATTGGAAAATAATCCAGTTTCAAACCTTCATATCTCTGTCAAATTGCAGCCAATCTTTATGAGACTTTGTAGCTTTACTATTATTAATGTGCTGAGTTTGACTCTAGGGTCGTTTTCCTGATAAACTGAATATGTTTCTATGCCATGCTAGCATGATTAAAGGTCTATACAAAATAGAAACTACACATTTAGTCCTACTGAAAGGAAAAGTTACAGTCGGAGAGTTGACAAAGCTAAGGAACAAACCTCTGTATCGACCATCAACATTGAAGCATGCTTTGGTCTGCACACACTCCAAACTCTTACACTTTGCCAGCTTCCCAAAGTTGTCACAGTAACATGCCTGGAAACAACCATCTTTTCCATCTGCTTGAGGAATCTAATAAAAGAAAAGATTCTTTCATTTAAAAAGTTTCTTCACACCTGGTACACTTTCCAACCTACTAACAGCTTGTAAATAGTTCTACATTCAGTCAACATTTCTCTCTGAACAACTCTGTTAACCCTAGTTCAACCTACCCTGGCATATTCCCTCATTCTAACATAGAACCTTGATGCATCCCCCAGTGGGCAACCTATCAAAAACATCCAAAGTTAATGCTTGTAAAACGTATTGGTAAGTTAAAAAGTTCTAACATTGTGGAAAGTTAATTTTTTTTTATTTAATTTCATTTTAACAAAATCAGTTACACTATTGCAAATACACAATACAAGTTACTAAGTTCAAGTTACAAATTACATTTTCATTTCAGTTACAAATCAATACAAAATTACAAGGAAATAAAAAATAAACAAAAGGAATTTAAGGGAAAGGTAAGCCTTGACATTAATGGTAAGTGTAGAGCTTATAGTTGTGATGTTGATCCAAGGTATAAGTTTATTCCACCTAATATTATGCTGTATTAGATTCCTTGACTTTTTTGCAATGTATTTTTCAGAATCGTATTCATATTTTAAATATTGGAGGAATCCGTCAAATATTGGAAGATCCTCTTTTAATATGCATCTGTAAATAAAATATTTTGCAAGCAGAATGCAGTAATTTAAAAGAACAGGGCTTTCAGCAATGTCATCCAAAAAAATGTCTGTAAAACTAATTAAATGAAATCCTTGTTTGGAAAGTTAATTCTACTGTTGCCAAGTTTGGATACTTCTCTGATACAACAAAACTGGTTTACAAATTTAAAGTAAAAATTGACTAAATGTTACATTGGTGAGAAAAAAACTTTTATCATGCAACTAAGAAACAATAACAGACTCTGCTCCTTTCATCATTATCAAATTATCTATTATCAGTTTTAAAGCTTATGAAAAAGTTAAAACTTGGTAAGCTGGAAAGTCTTAAAATTTGGTTCAAAAAACAAAACTAAGGAAAAATTAATCACAAGTTCTTAATCTACATTTTAAGCATTACACATGCAAGCAGTATTAGTTACCAGGTTGGCAGTTGTGTGACTGGCATCTCGACAAAGGTGGAGTTACTTCATAACAAGATCGATTAATGTCACAGATATTTTCCTTGCCATTACAGGGGCTTGGCTGGCAGGGATGAGTCACTGTTGAAACATAATAATTTATTATAATTTAATTTATAAACTTTGATGAAACAGAAACAGTATAAATAACTAAGTGTAACAAAAAAAGTCCCCTCCCTCTCCTCCTAGTTATTATTATTTTGGAAACATGCTACAGTAGATAAAGCATAATCCCTAATTACAAAGACAGGAAACAGGTTGCTAATTGACATAATGTTAAAGGAATTATAATGTCTCCACTAGTAAAGTCTTTCAATTACATCTTATAGTCTCTCTACAACAAGATGTCTGGAGGCGGTTTACCATATCAGGTACAGCAGGGGGATAATGTAATGAACAAAATGTAACAACCTCTGACATCATCACTTGCCTTCTCTTGAATCCCCGATGAATTCACTTGGTTCTAAAAGACATTGAGGACAAAAGATTTTTAAAATGATGTGAATTTCATATGTTCATCCACTCATTCTAACAACTGATTCCCATTGTTATAAATGATTTATGTGTAATATTTTGCTAGTATTTAAAGAACTAGCACCATTTAACAATCAGTATACGTATAACAAACTAGTGCTACACACCTATTTAAAAAAATGGTGACAATTGTAATATTCTCTTGTGTACACTCAATTAGCCTAGGTAGCCTTTTTCTTGAGTTAAACTTTCAAAAGAATATGCAAAGCAAAAATGGAAAAAAGGCTAAGTTAAATGCACACAAAAGAAAATCAAAACTGCTGCCATTTTTGAAATAGGTATATATGAGTAGGTACTGGAGCTAGCCATGTTGGAAAAATAACCTATCAATGGAGTTTGGGCATTCCATCAATCTTCTCCAAAGGGGAGAGGGGCACAGAGGGGAGCCCCAGCTACCCTGATTGCAAAAAACTGAAATAACTTAAATTTTTTTTATCAAAACACTACCTAAGTAAGCGTTGCTTTTGACAAAACATGCTACCAATGTGAGCCAAACAGCACGACATAGTCTCCTTAGAGAAGAACCTCTCCAGTCAATGTGTTACGTCTACTTACTCAGATAATCTGACAAGGAAAGGCAGCCTGACTGATCCTTAGATGGTGAAAGCTCATCACAAATCTCCAAAGGATTTTGCTTGTGTGAAATGGTGGAGTTACCACATTGCTTCAAGATCTTGATACAGTCAGACCTGAAACACAGTAATGTAGCTGGTCTATTATCTCTGATCCCCCTTTGTTTTTGCATTTCTTCATAATTTATGAAGCAAACCATGACTTTTTTAGCTTGCTTAGCAACTGTTTCTAAGGAAGAGACCAACTGTTAATCAAATGAGCCGCCATGTTAAACACACGAACAACAGAAAACTCTTTGCTCATGTGTTCAATGCAATGACAACATGAAATAAACAAGTTTTTAAAAATACCATAGAAAATCAAATAAAAAACAGATCTTACAAATATATTTTTTGCGTTGAAATACAAAAAGTTCACAATCATTCAATCACAGCCACTATGACAACAAAACAACCAAATTAATCTATTTGATGTCTCTTTGTCAAGTCTAGACAAGATGCCAATTAGTTTTTTTTTTATCTCTTTGTTTTCAAAGTGTTTTTGTGTAAAAATGAACAGCTGAAGAGAAAATAGAGGACAGACTGATGGTTACCGTAATTTCTGGGCAATTATCCGCACCACTCATTTTGGCAATAACAATAAAAATAAATAAGCAGATTACCTGCACCGGTAGATAACCCGCACTCAAAAACAAAAGAAAATATGCGAAAGAGTTCAAGATCTTACAAATTTGAAGCGATTTAAAAATGCTTTTAAAGGCTCTCCTCGCAATTCCATGTAGATAGCATAAAATTTCCACGTTATTAAGCTGCCAATTCAATGGAAAAAATACTCCTCTATCTATCAACAACCTCCTCACTATTAGGACGAGTTTCGAATCCATTTTAAGGAAGTTTACGACTTCACTTGGCTGCATTTTAGCATTGCATCATGCAATTACAATTGCTCAGCGCCTTTTTTTGTTAGGTCGAGAAGAGGCTGGGGTGAGTGCTGGGTGGGGTCAAATTGAGCAGATTTGTGAGATATTTAAGCAACATAAGCTTACAAGGTCTTAGAAAACGCTTGAAACAGGAATATACTCTCTTACTCGTGACTGTACTAAACTAGTTCACTGATATATTCTTGTAAGTGTTTCATTTACACACGTGCTGGAAATCACTTTTCTAATTGTGCTGCATCATGAATGAAATGAATCAAAAAGTTTCGGCATGATCTTGAATCAGATACCTTTAGAAGGTGAAACACGTCTAACTATGAAGTTGACATGAACAGTGTAAACAATGAAAAATTCTTTTAAGTTCATCCAATTTACTGGATGAGTTAAATAAATAACGCATGATTTAGAAATTATCGCATCACCCGCACCTCAGTATTACCCACAGCAACATTAAAACACAGAAAAATTAATGTATTACCTGTGGGTAATCGCCCAGAAATTACAGTAAACACCTTTTCTGATTTTGATAACCTTTCACACCAGTCTTGATAGTTAACTTCTAGGAAACGTTTATAACTTGTAAATAACTTATCCAAATACATGCAACAAAATTTATGTGGCAATATACTTGCAAATGGTGCTCTTGTGGGTCCGCGGACTGCATGGTTTGATTTGAAGAACACATGCAATGGCCTACAATGCAATATAAACACACTCAGCCACTTTTCTGATGTGTACATAAAAGCAAGAAATTAGTTGGTAATGACTATCTGCTGGTTTATACAAATGAGTTTTTCGTCTTTTGTTTTACAGTCAAACTTAACTGATCTCTTTCATACATAAATCAAAGGACCCCTTGTGTCAATTTGGAATGCAATGGATTTGTCCAAAATGTAAGCAAATGTACTAGAATTGCCAACTGCTGCCAACAAGTTATTGCAGCAACAATCTATGGCAACAATTTATTTAGTCAGTGTGAAACAATTACACAACAACTAAATTAACAGTATCAGTTCAGCTGACAGTTTATGCTTTTAACTATTCTGCTGAATTTTCATAACACTACAATGGACATTTCGTAGCAGGATCAGCAATAACAGTTCGCATTTGACTCTTCATTAGTTGTCTCATTTAGATTATTACAAACATAGTCATCAGACCCGCCAACAGCCATTGTCTCATCAAGGCATTGCCAATTGAGTTATTGAAAAACTTTTAAGAATCAACTTTCACTTCAGAGTTCAGAGTCGAGTCTGTTATTAGAAACTTATTGAACAAGACAAATCTTTGAAGAACAAATAATGACTTGAAAATCCCAATTTCCATGATTAAAATTCCACAACAGTTGATTGGCTTCATGCAGTAGATTCGGTAGTTGTGACTTCAAGTTACTATAAAATTTATTTGTACAAGCTTTAATGTGATTTTCAGCAATATAATATTTGATAGCACAGATGCCTCAGATTGTATTTTTATTTGGTTTTCTCTGATTTTCATTAAATTACACTTAACCCGATAATATTTTTTTAAAGCACAGAGTTTTAAATTTGTTTGAAGTTCACAAACAATACGAGATTAGTACTGGAAAGCTACTTTCACGCGTCAAGCACATTCTGAACACACTAAAATTTACGATGACTTGAAGATGTTTCAACCACAAACAGCAAATAAAATTGTACTCCAAACTTCTTGGATCTTCTCCAAAACTAAACTCAACGTCACTCACGTAATTAACTAACACCCGTCAGTTCCTAGACTGCACTGCACATCAATTATGCTAACGAATATGCCTCATTCACCTTCTGAGCATGTGCAAAAGTTTACGATGACTTTTTCTCACCCATCACAATAAATTCGAAATGCTTTGCATTCCAAATTTAAAAACATGGAAGCATAGAAATCCTTATCAGGATTCATAAAAAAATATGTAAAACATTCACTGATAAAATGTATTGCCCAAAGCTTGTATTTCAAAAAATTTCATCAGTGATTCATTTAAATATTTTTTAACACTTTCATAAACATTATTCTGCAGTTACAAAACTATTCTGCTCTACTCCCTAGTGCTGTTAAGGTTGCACAGTACCTTCCAATATTCAGGCAAACACTTCCTGATACTTTGGACAGCAATAACCCTTGATGGCATATGAATAAGCCCCTTTTCCCACTCTTGTAGCTGATGTTTGGCTTGCTTGTCTGACTTTGCATTACAACTTCGAAACAGGTCTGTGTGTCTGTAAATTAAAAAGAGGATACAAATGGTTGTAACAATATTGATGAAGAGTTTTAAGTATTATAAATAAAATTCTCAATAGCAGGAAGCCAGCCTGAGCACTGAAAATAATAACAATGCTTTATTAACAGTATGTATATCAAAAATATGGTTTTTCACTGTTAAAGTTCTATCAATTAATGTTATTAACAAAACACAATCAATCAACAGTCAACAAAGGAATCAGTCTATCAATTACCACAATTATCAATTTTTAGCACATTAAATCTACCAGATTAAAACACTTTGCGAGTTATACCTTATCAAATAACAGGGTACCTCAACCGCACTTACCTATTGTTAAAGTTTGTGCAGAAACTCAGTCCTGAGCAACCCAGCTGACATGGTTCAGTAACTAAAAATAAAAATGAAAGTGTTTAGCTTTAGTGTTCAATCAATCTTACATCAAACTGAGTTATATACAAAAACAATTTGACACTAAAGAGCTGTTGCATTATGTATTTAGTTTTTGCATGGCTAATGGACACATTCTGAAGAGAGGCAAGATGACACTAAACATGTAAAGTTTAGATGAAACTATAAATGTTGTCACAGCTATCAAACTTAACACGGTAGCATTGAGGGTGGGGTTGGTTGCGAGTTGGCATAGTGATGGGTGGGGAAGGATTGGGAGGGGTGGGGTGGGGTAGGTGGGGATGGGGATGGGGTTTGGTGGGGATAGGTTGGTACATTAAACAATGTACCACGTGGAGTATAAAATTATTAAATTATTCAAGATAAATGATTTATTAATCATAATCATTGCAATAGCAGATAAAATTACAGAGAGAGAGACATACATTACAAAGATATAACACCAAGAGGGAACCTTTTACCAATTTATTCCTAAAATCATTGTGTATTCTTACAACATACTTCCACAAACTTTCCAAAAGTTGGGATAATGTATATTTTTAAGGGAGTTTATGGAAATGATCAAAATTTTACATTCTCATGACCTTTCCACTTGTTTTAATATGTTAAAGTCCCTATCAAGCTGAATTATTTACTTTTTGGATTAAAACTGTTGTCATCTGTGAACTCAAAATTTGAATAACCAAAGAAATTGTCCACGTCTAAGTATGCTTCTTAATCAAAAAAAGATTGGAATGTAACTTTTGACCCAGCAGGCCGGGGACTGTTAACCTGTGGCGTAGCAGCAGTGAGTTTTGTGGATTTTGTTTAAAAATTTCATTTCTGTTCAAAAATGTCATACAGTTTTTATTTCAAACAATTTCAAGGGAACAATTCATTGATTAAAGTTATAAGAATGTGACTATTGAAGCCAGAATCGAATCTTTTGAGATAAAAAAGATTGTCGCTGCTTCATGCCTCGTGCTACGTCATCCTTGAACCCTTCAATCTAAAAAACTTAACAGGAACGGCAAGAAAAGGTTTTATTTTCGAAAATTACTATTATTAAAGGGTTCTACTTTTCATCTGGAACTTAAAAAAATAAGCTTGATAAGGACTTTAATATCAAAAGGAGAACATAGAAAGTCTGTCATACAAAACAAGGTGAGTGAGCAGTACCATCTGATAAACAACTCATCATTGTTGCCTCCATTGCTGTGTAGGAGCACTCCATATCAAATTTTTCCCAGCTTTGTGTTCTCCCAGACTTAGAACTATGCATCTGTTGGTTGTCAAAATAGTTAATAGTAAATTAGGGCAGGTTGATGTTGAACAATAACAAAAATAGCAACAACAGCATGATAACAATAAAAATAATAATAATATTAAAAATAATTAATAATAAAAACAACAACAACAAATTAGTTGACCTTCAGATAAAGGGCTTGCTACAAGACTATTTCTCTGAGCAGAAAAAAAGTAAAAAGTAATTTTACAGGCACTAACATGAAGCACAACATCAGTTTAGGATTAATTTCCATTACCCTAACACAGAGTTGCCAACACTTGGTTGATCTGGCCTTGGAGCAGCACTGTAATTTGGCGCCATCCACTCCTTTCAACTGGACTGGCTGATTTGGAGCTAAAGAATCAATCACAAAGGTGTTATTCATACTAGCTACTGGTTTGACCCCCCAGTTTCAAAGACACCAAAGAATTGTGTCCATTTTCCTGGACTTTTCCAGGGCCTTTCCATATACTTTCAAGGACCTTCTGTACCAAATAAAACTTTTAAAATTCTTTCAAGTTTTTCTTTTCAAAATTAATATCAGGACAACAGTACATACACATACCACATTAACAAAATAATATTATTAATCTGTATATTAAATCACAAAATGTTCTTCTGGAGAAAAATTGCACCTTCATTTTTGTTTTCGAACCTTGTCAAATCAAAATTATTATAATAACACATTATTAATAGATGAAGCTGTTTTTCAAGGACCATGACCAAATTTAAAGGACTTTAGAAAATCAGAAACCAGTAGAAAAATGTGAAAAGAAAATAATCATCCTATTATTTTAAAAACAAAAAATACATGGTCACTTTAAAAGAAAAAATTCCCTTGAACAACTATTGTAACAATTTTTATTAAAGGAGAGCTAAGTTTTTTGCTTTATTAAATAATGCTCTAACAGTTGGTCTAATAGTCAGTGGAACAATTCTAATGGTTTCCTTAATGTTCTAAAGCTTGCATAGCAGTTTTAGCTGTTTAACAGCCTTTAATGGGAAAGGATCATTGTAAGAACCCTGTGGAAGGTCACATTTTGTAACTTTGTTTAACCCTTTCGCTACCGAGCCGCCCTCAACCGCCCGTTAATTTCAGCGCTCTTATTACCGAGCCGCCCTCAACCGCCCGCAAAAAGTGTGCAAATTTCTTTTGGTTTCCCCTCCCCTGTAAGGTACAAAATGTTCTACAATAGATTCATTGTTTGTTAGCAGAAATTAGCGAATCAAATGCTGCCAACTGCGCATAAATTTTTAATATCC